>CM054932.1:27483478-27695533 GCA_029168755.2 Tillandsia fasciculata | reverse complement strand
GGTAGTGTCCCAGTTTTTCCCCTGTATTTTTTTTCCCTATTTCGGGGTGTGGAACACCTAGTGTTGGTGTGTTGGGCCCCAACATGTCAAAGTGATGTGTTGTTTGGACTTAGGGTGGATTTGGAAGCAAGCCTGACCTTCGGCTGACTTTGCCGAATTTTAGGAAGGGAATCAGGCTAAACGGAGGCCGTATTTGGATTCAGCGCGGAAAAACGCTTGAAAACGGCTATTTACTTATTTAATTTGGAGTCCGGATGCCCAAAAACGGACCCCCGGAAGTTTTCTGCGCAAAATGGTGCATGGGGGGAGCTGTGGACCGGCCGGGGACACGTGGCAGGCCCTTATTGGGCCGGCGCGCCACTCCGGTCCACGGAATTAGGCCGCCGGTGCACGGTGGACCGGCGGGCCACGTGGCGGCTCCCTAGTGGTCCGGCGTTGTGCGCTCGGCGCGTGGGGGCAGGCGCGGGCAGCGCGGGCAGGCCGGGCAGGCGCGGCGGTGCGGCGCGGTGCACGGTGGACCGGGGCGCGCCACGTGGCGGCCCCGGGTTGGCGGCTCATGTGCGCGCGGCGCACGCGGAGCCGCGCGTGGGCGGCCGCCGCACATGGGCCCACGTGGGCGCACGCGGTCGCCGACAGCCGGGTCGGGGGGGGGGGCCACGTGTCGCCACGCCATTGGCGAGCGGCGCCCACCCCGCCGCCAATCACGGGGGACGCGTGGCGCTCCCCGTTGGGCCCGCACGGCTGCCGCCTGTTTGGCGGACACGTGGCGGGCCCTGGACCGGGTCGGACGGCGGTTGCGTGCGGCCGGATCCCGTGTGCGGCTGGGTTGGGGGGCCGGCCGCACTGTGCGCGCCCGGAAATCCTTGGGCCGGGCCGCACTGTGCGCGCCCGAAAGTGGGCCTGGGCACTGTTCACGCCCGAAAATCGGGACACATTGGGTATTTTCCCAATTGTTTCTTTGGGCCTATAAATAGGCCTCCCCCCCCTCTCTTCTTGGGCTTTTTCCGAGAGAAAGAGAGAGAACCAGGGAGAGGTCATTGAAGAGAGTTTGTTCCTCACAGATTTTTCTACCTCGTGGTGCGTTCCCAGATTTTCGGGAAGATCGACAGCGGCGTTCCGGATTTTACAGTGTGCCTCGGTTTTCCCCCATTTCGGCCCGTTATCGTCGCATTTCAGTCCGAGGAGTCCCCTGCGCAGTACAGGAGTCCGATTTCGACGATTTCTTCGCCAGTGTGTTCCTAAGAGGTAGGGCTTCGTTTTCCGTGTTGATGGTTTCTCCGGATTCCGATTTCTTGGCACGATTCCCGAGGTGATTTGACACCCCTTTTGCTGTTTGGATTTTTGGACAGCGGCAACTTCGACGAATTATTTCTCCGCGTAGGAATATCGGATCGAGGCGATTCAAGAGTCGATTTTGGGTGATTTTTCGCGAGGAACGCAACCGTGATTTTTCTGGGATTTTAGGAGCTCGGGACAGAGGTGAAAATTCCTCGTTTTGCGTGCTGATTTTAAAACAGCAAATGTGTGTTTGGAAATTGTATATTTACACCTTGTACACTTGTGTGATACTGTAGGACATTGTTACAGCTGACGGTGTGTTTAGAAGACAGCGGGTATTTTCTGGGTACATTGTACACGCTTTTCGAGGTGGGTGGTTGCGCTTTCCTCTTTGTTGACTTGCTCACTAGGAGTAGAAGAGTTCTACAATTATAAATGTGACAGTTAACTTGTGGTACATGAACCTATTGCATAGGCCCCCCTAAATTAATTGATAGCTTCTATGTGATAAATCTGGGACAATAAATTTGGACAACTGCCATATCTTGAACCGCATGCAACTAAGTAGCTCAATAATATTTTAAAATGAGTCTTCACACGAAACCTTAGTCGCTTTTCAAATGCTTTTAAAAAGAACACTTGCATGCTTATTTGGACAGCTAGTTAGGCCACTATTTTACTGCAACACTATATTATGGGATTTGACTTAGGAGAAAACATGTGTTTATTGTTATTCTTCTCTATCGATGCATGATGATCGAGTCGGATCTTGAGTCTAGGACAGTTTAGACTCGTCTTGGGGATTGTAGGGCATAGTGGCAACCGCGGATGTTAGGCGGTTGACCAGATGTTTTTACCTTATCAGATTGGGGTCTATGGGTTCAGCGGTGACCGCGGATTTTGGGCGGTTGACCGGATGTTATTATCACATCAGATTGGGGATTGGGGTTGCATTAGTGGATGGAGTATTCCCACTTTGATCATAGTCATGATCCAGTCCTGCTATTGCGAGACATTGGTTACAGAGATGCTTGATACAGAGATACGTGATACAGGGATACTTTACATACTTTACTCGTGTGGGTCGCTCCCCTCGAGTGCCACTCCGGAGTAGGCTTTACACCGTGCCGAGCGCCGGGCACCTTGATGAGTTGCGATTGATGACAGAGCAGGCAGTGCCAGTATTTTCTGGTCCTCTGATTGGGTTTCCTTGGGCAGTCAGCCTTGTAGTTGCATACATACAGTTATCTTTTTGGCACTGCATTTAGAGGCATAGTATTGGTAGTTCCTTCCTGCAGTCTTTATTGCATACCTCTGTTCTTTCCTTTCTGCCTCTTATAGTCCTAGTGGGTTTGTCAGCATTCGAGGTTTTACCCACTAGGGGAGGCTACTGGTTTATCTAGTAGTTCTCACCCCCATTATTGTTGTTTCTTGTCCTCTTTCCCCTTTGTTTTGCAGAGTCGACCGTGGGAGCTGCTGGGCCTTCAGCGGCAGATCGAGGTAAGAGGATTGCCGACTAGCTAGATCGTCTACCCCGAGCGAGAGATTAGCTAGACTTTTACTGTACTCCCCTTTTGTATCTCAGACTTTAGTAGTTTACTTTTGGGTCTGGCTGTGGCCAGCTGGTTGTATTATTTTGGTGAGCTGGGAGTATATTGTACTTTTATTTCAGTTTACAGTTTAATTCAGTCTGAGATTACTGTTAGTTCTATTAGTTCAGCTCTGTTTATGCTCTTTTATTGTATATTATCTATCTGAGCAGGTTACCAGCGCTTCGTGTACATGGAAATTCTGTGTACACGGCGGATCTGTTGGCGGGCCCGGGTTCTGGTTACCCCCGGGGCGTGACAGATTAAGTTGGTATCAGAGCTTAGGGATAGGTCAGATGGGACTTAGGAAACCCTAGGCTTTTGGCAGACCCTAGGATGATAGGGCGTGAGAGACGTGACATTTCGCGAAAGTCGTTGATTTATTTACTTGGACTCTTCCAGTGAGTGAAGAGGGATCGATATACCCAATTTCTGGGGGACCGTTATGTTGGCTGCAGACAACATAAAGTCGCAAAATTGGGGGATGTCTTTGACTTTCGCTAGATTGGGTCGTGTGGGGTTATGTTACTGATTTGTGGTTTTTTTTTGTGACAGTATGTCGCCCCGTCGTCGTTGTTCCGTCGGGAGTATCTCCACCCCTTCTGAGGAGCCCGAGCAGGCGGTATCTACAGAGCTGGGGGAACTGCGGGCCTTGGTGACCCATTTAGTGGCGAGGAGCTTTCGACAGGACCAGCGCCTGGAGCAGCTACTGGCGCAGAGAGGTGGTTCGGCAGTCGGAGAGAGGGCTAGGGCATCGGAGCAGCGTTTTGAGAGGAAACGCCCAGCCCCGGATGTTGTTGGACAGGCCAGTTCTTCTAGACAGCCACGGTTTCGCGGCAGGTGTGTTTTCTGTAGAGGACGACACCCCTCAGGTACCTGTGACTTAAGGCGGGGTCGATGCTTCCGATGTGGGCAGTCTGGCCACGTTCGAACTTCGTGCCCCCTCTCGACCTCTGTACCCCCTTCTTCAGCGTTGGCCCCTATCGCATCCCAGCAAGGATCTCCGCAGCAGCAGCAGACACGGCAAGTGCGGGCTCCCTACAGTTGTATTTTCTGTGGAGGTCAGCATTTTCCCGGCACTTGCGCCCAGCGGTGGGGTCGCTGCTATAGGTGTGGACAGCCCGGGCACCTGCGAGTTGCGTGCCCCTCGGGGACGGCGGCGGCACCCACTTTAGTGTCCGTCCCTACTACTTCCCAGCTACGACCGGGAGCTTCACCGACAGGTCTCCAGGTAGACCGAGCTTCGCCCCCACACCCTTCTGGTGAGAGACAGCCGTTGTTGAGCGGTCGGGATAGCTTAGCGCAGGCGGGGGATTCCACTACGGCTGACCGTGTGGTGGCAGGTATGGTCTATTTCTGGCATTTGGATTCATATCTTTGTTACTGGAGCTTCGCATCCTTTCATTAGTAGATCATTTGCATCATTACATGGGTTAGAGGTAGGACTTTTGCCACGTGCACGAGAGGTTCAGATTCCCGATCACACTTTGCACGTGGAGGAGTGTTGTTGGTCCTGCCCGATGCAGATCGAGTCCTGGATTATGCCAGCAGACCTGTTGGTCTGGAGACAGCTGCGGGGCTTTGATGTGGTTCTCGGGATGGACTGGCTGGCTCGGTATTTTGCGACTATTGACTGTGCCGAGAGGACTGTCACTTTTAGAGAGCCAGACCAGGAGGTGTTGGTGTACCGGGGATGTCAGAGTGCTTTCTTTGCCTCTATGGTTTCGACTTCCCGAGCGAGGCGGATGATTCATCGAGGATGTGTAGCCTTTTTGGCTAGTGTTGTTGAGGGGCCTACGGCGGCACCGGGACTCGGGGATATCCCTATCGTCCGCGAGTTCCCGGATGTGTTTCCACCTGAGCTGACTTGTATGCCGCCCGACAGAGAGATTGAGTTTGTGATTGACGTAGTTCCAGGAACTGCGCCAATCTCTAAGGCTCCTTACCGGATGGCACCGGCTGAGCTGAGAGAGCTTAAAGCACAGTTGCAAGACTTGATGGATAAGGGTTTCATTAGACCCAGTGTGTCGCCCTGGGGAGCACCGGTGCTATTCGTGAAGAAGAAGGATGGGTCACTTAGACTGTGTGTGGACTATAGGGAGCTGAATAAAGTGACCATTAAGAACAAGTACCCTCTGCCGCGCATCGACGATCTCTTTGATCAGCTGCAAGGGTCTTGTGTCTTTTCCAAGATTGATCTACAGTCTGGTTACCACCAATTAAAGGTGAAGGCCGAGGATATTCCTAAGACTGCTTTCAGATCACGGTACGGGCATTATGAGTTTACAGTTATGCCATTTGGATTGACTAATGCCCCTGCCGCCTTTATGGACTTGATGAACAGGATATTTCGGCCATTTCTGGATCGCTTTGTGGTGGTGTTCATAGATGATATCCTGGTTTACTCCCGAAGCGAGGCCGAGCATGAGGAGCACTTGAGGACTGTGCTACAACTTCTGCGGGAGAAGAAGTTGTATGCCAAGCTGGTGAAGTGCGAGTTTTGGCTTCGGGAGGTAGCTTTCTTGGGCCATGTGATTTCCGCCGCCGGTGTAGCTGTAGACCCGGCGAAGATTGAGGCAGTTCGTGATTGGCCCCGACCGACGACTGTATCAGAGGTGCGCAGCTTCATGGGATTAGCTGGTTATTATCGTCGGTTTGTGGAAGGCTTTGCGAAGCTTTCACACCCCTCACTCGGTTGACGCGTAAAGGGGTTAAGTTTATCTGGAGTGAGGACTGCCAGAAGAGCTTCGAGGAGCTGAAGGACAGACTGATGACTGCTCCTATCCTTTCCCTCCCTGTTATGGGGAAAGGATATGTGATCTACAGTGACGCATCGCACAGTGGACTGGGTTGCGTGTTGATGCAGGATGGGAGGGTAATTGCTTATGCATCGAGACAGCTCAAGGATTACGAGAAGAATTACCCTACCCACGACTTAGAGCTCGCTGCCGTGGTGTTTGCACTGAAGCTTTGGCGCCATTACCTGTACGGGGAGCATTGTGAGATCTACACCGACCACAAGAGCTTAAAGTATCTGTTCACACAGAAGGAGCTTAATTTGAGGCAGCGCAGGTGGTTAGAGCTACTAAAGGATTATGATGTGGATATCCTTTACCACCCAGGCAAGGCTAACGTGGTCGCTGATGCATTGAGCCGGAGAGCAGTACAGAGTTTGTCTATGTTGATCACAGACCAGGCGCCCCTATTGGAGGAGATGAGACGGCTCGAGATAGAGGTTGTGTCCCCTGGGGTCTCTGCTAGACTGACGTCATTAGTCGTGCAGCCCACTCTGCTGGACAGGATCAGGGAGAAACAGAGTGAGGACCCCCACTTGACCAGGATTCGAGATCAGCTTCCGAGTGATCAGTCAGGGGACTTTACAGTGGATGCTGCGGGAGTACTGAGGTACAGGGACCGAGCATGTGTGCCAGTGGATGCTGAGATCAGAGAGCAGATATTGAGAGAGGCCCATTATACACCTTATACCCTTCATCCTGGGGGGACTAAGATGTATAAGGACCTCAAGGCACATTTTTGGTGGAATGGCATGAAGAGGGATGTCGGGAGATTTGTGGCCCAGTGTTTGACTTGTCAGCAAGTAAAAGCTGAGCATCGGGTGCCAGCTGGCAAGTTACAAAGTCTCCCCATCCCTGAGTGGAAATGGGACCACATTACCATGGACTTCGTGGTCGGATTGCCGAGGGCACAGGGCGGAGCAGATGCTATCTGGGTAGTGGTGGATCGACTTACTAAGTCAGCGCACTTTTTGCCTATGCAGACTACTTGGCCACTCGATCGACTAGCCCAGCTATACCTTGATGAGATTGTGAGACTGCATGGGGTACCCGCCTCCATAGTGTCAGATAGGGATCCGAGGTTCGCCTCGCGTTTTTGGGGGAGTTTGCAGACTGCGATGGGGACTCAGCTCAGATTCAGTACAGCTTTTCATCCTCAGACTGATGGGCAGTCAGAGCGGACCATACAGATCTTGGAGGACATGCTGAGGGCTTGCGTCTTGGATTTCGGCGGAGGTTGGATTCGGCACTTATCCTTGGTTGAGTTTGCGTACAACAACAGCTTTCAAGCGAGCATACAGATGGCTCCGTTTGAAGCGTTGTATGGACGCAAGTGCCGATCACCACTTTATTGGAGTGACGTAGGCGAGAGACGGACCTTGGGGCCAGATATACTGCTAGAGGCAGAGGAGAAGGTCCGGGTGATTCGACAGCATCTTCAGACCGCTCAGAGCCGACAGAGGAGCTATGCTGATGTTCGGCGACGAGACTTAGAGTTTCAGGTTGGAGATCATGTATTTCTGAAAGTCTCGCCGTCCAAGGGGATCAGGAGGTTCGGCATTCGCGGGAAACTCAGCCCCCGATACATTGGACCATTCGAGGTGTTGGAGCGTATCGGGCCTGTTGCTTATCGACTTGCACTTCCCCCGAGACTGGCTGGTGTCCACGATGTTTTCCATGTTTCCACACTGAGGAGGTACGTCTTCGACCCGTCGCACGTCATCGACTTTGCACCCCTCGAGATCAGCGAGGATTTGAGATATGAGGAGCGCCCAGTGCGGATTCTTGATCGGGAGGTGAAAGAATTGCGCAATCGGACCATCCCCTATGTGAAGATCCTTTGGAGCAATCATGATGAGCGCGAGGCGACGTGGGAGCCAGAGTCAGAGATGATGGACGCCTACCCCTACTTGTTCGAGGCTCTGGATTGAGGTATGATTTTAGTTTCGAGGACGAAACTTTTATTAGTGGGGGAGGATGTAGTGTCCCAGTTTTTCCCCTGTATTTTTTCCCTATTTCGGGGTGTGGAACACCTAGTGTTGGTGTGTTGGGCCCCAACATGTCAAAGTGATGTGTTGTTTGGACTTAGGGTGGATTTGGAAGCAAGCCTGACCTTCGGCTGACTTTGCCGAATTTTAGGAAGGGAATCAGGCTAAACGGAGGCCGTATTTGGATTCAGCGCGGAAAAACGCTTGAAAACGGCTATTTACTTATTTAATTTGGAGTCCGGATGCCCAAAAACGGACCCCCGGAAGTTTTCTGCGCAAAATGGTGCATGGGGGGAGCTGTGGACCGGCCGGGGACACGTGGCAGACCCTCATTGGGCCGGCGCGCCACTCCCGGTCCACGGAATTGGGCCGCCGGTGCACGGTGGACCGGCGGGCCACGTGGCGGCTCCCTAGTGGTCCGGCGTTGTGCGCGCGGCGCGTGGGGGCAGGCGCGGGCAGCACGGGCAGGCCGGGCAGGTGCGGCGCGTGCGCGGTGCACGGTGGACCGGGGCGCGCCACGTGGCGGCCCCGTATTGGCCGGCTCATGTGCGCGTGGAGCACGCGGAGCCGCGCGTGGGGCCGCCGCACATGGGCCCACGTGGGCGCACGCGGTCGCCGACAGCCGGGTCGGGGGGGGGGACGCGTGTCGCCACGCGATTGGCGAGCGCGCCCACCCCGCCGCCAATCACGGGGGACGCGTGGCGTCTCCCCGTTGGGCCCGCACGGCTGCCGCCTGGTTGGCGGACACGTGGCGGGCCCTGGACCGGGTCGGACGGCGGTTGCGTGCGGCCGGATCCGGTGTGCGGGCTGGATTGGGCCGGGCCGCACTGTGCGCGCCCGGAAATCCTGGGCCGGGCCGCACTGTGCGCGCCCGAAAGTGGGCCTGGGCACTGTTCACGCCCGAAAATCGGGACACATTGGGTATTTTCCCAATTGTTTCTTTGGGCCTATAAATAGGCCTCCCCCCCCTCTTCTTGGGCTTTTTCCGAGAAAAGAGAGAGAACCAGGGAGAGGTCATTGAAGAGAGTTTGTTCCTCACAGATTTTTCTACCTCGTGGTGCGTTCCCAGATTTTCGGGAAGATCGACAGCGGCGTTCCGGATTTTACAGTGTGCCTCGGTTTTCCCCCATTTCGGCCCGTTATCGTCGCATTTCAGTCCGAGGAGTCCCCTGCGCAGTACAGGAGTCCGATTTCGACGATTTCTTCGCCAGTGTGTTCCTAAGAGGTAGGGCTTCGTTTTCGTGTTGATGGTTTCTCCGGATTCCGATTTCTTGGCACGATTCCCGAGGTGATTTGACACCCCTTTTTGCTGTTTGGATTTTTGGACAGCGGCAACTTCGTCGAATTATTTCTCCGCGTAGGAATATCGGATCGAGGCGATTCAAGAGTCGATTTTGGGTGATTTTTCGCGAGGAACGCAACCGTGATTTTTCTGGGATTTTAGGAGCTCGGGACAGAGGTGAAAATTCCTCGTTTTGCGTGCTGATTTTAAAACAGCAAATGTGTGTTTGGAAATTGTTATATTTACACCTTGTACACTTGTGTGATACTGTAGGACATTGTGACAGCTGACGGTGTGTTTAGAAGACAGCGGGTATTTTCTGGGTACATTGTACACGCTTTTCGAGGTGGGTGGTTGCGCTTTCCTCTTTGTTGACTTGCTCACTAGGAGTAGAAGAGTTCTACAATTATAAATGTGACAGTTAACTTGTGGTACATGAACCTATTGCATAGGCCCCCCTAAATTAATTGATAGCTTCTATGTGATAAATCTGGGACAATAAATTTGGACAACTGCCATATCTTGAACCGCATGCAACTAAGTAGCTCAATAATATTTTAAAATGAGTCTTCACATGAACCTTAGTCGCTTTTCAAATGCTTTTAAAAAGAACACTTGCATGCTTATTTGGACAGCTAGTTAGGCCACTATTTTACTGCAACACTATATTATGGGATTTGACTTAGGAGAAAACATGTGTTTATTGTTATTCTTCTCTATCGATGCATGATGATCGAGTCGGATCGGGATCTTGAGATAGTGTAGTCGGATCTTGAGTCTGGGACAGTTTAGACTCGTCTTGGGGATTGTAGGGCATAGTGGCAACCGCGGATGTTAGGCGGTTGACCAGATGTTTTTACCTTATCAGATTGGGGTCTATGGGTTCAGCGGTGACCGCGGATTTTGGGCGGTTGACCGGATGTTATTATCATATCAGATTGGGGATTGGGGTTGCATTAGTGGATGGAGTATTCCCACTTTGATCATAGTCATGATCCAGTCCTGCTATTGCGAGACATTGGTTACAGAGATGCTTGATACAGAGATACGTGATACAGGGATACTTTACATACTTTACTCGTGTGGGTCGCTCCCCTCGAGTGCCACTCCGGAGTAGGCTTTACACCGTGCCGAGCGCCGGGCACCTTGATGAGTTGCGATTGATGACAGAGCAGGCAGTGCCAGTATTTTCTGGTCCTCTGATTGGGTTTCCTTGGGCAGTCAGCCTTGTAGTTGCATACATACAGTTATCTTTTTGGCACTGCATTTAGAGGCATAGTATTGGTAGTTCCTTCTGCAGTCTTTATTGCATACCTCTGTTCTTTCCTTTCTGCCTCTTATAGTCCTAGTGGGTTTGTCAGCATTCGAGGTTTTACCCACTAGGGGAGGCTACTGGTTTATCTAGTAGTTCTCACCCCCATTATTGTTGTTTCTTGTCCTCTTTCCCCTTTGTTTTGCAGAGTCGACCGTGGGAGCTGCTGGGCCTTCAGCGGCAGATCGAGGTAAGAGGATTGCCGACTAGCTAGATCGTCTACCCCGAGCGAGAGATTAGCTAGACTTTTACTGTACTCCCCTTTTGTATCTCAGACTTTAGTAGTTTACTTTTGGGTCTGGCTGTGGCCAGCTGGTTGTATTATTTTGGTGAGCTGGGAGTATATTGTACTTTTATTTCAGTTTACAGTTTAATTCAGTCTGAGATTACTGTTAGTTCTATTAGTTCAGCTCTGTTTATGCTCTTTTATTGTATATTATCTATCTGAGCAGGTTACCAGCGCTTCGTGTACATGGGAAATTCTGTGTACACGGCGGATCTGTTGGCGGGCCCGGGTTCTGGTTATCCCCGGGGCGTGACACCCGACCCTAGAACGTAGGAGCGTGGTGACTCGAGAGGTAAAAATCGCCACCCCTTTTTTTTGATTCTTTGTGAGCGATTCTTTACTTTTTTTTTTTTTTTTTCTTTATTTATTTTTTGCCTCAGGAATCTATATCAAATTTTTCTATTTTGTGTTGCTGTAAGACCTAATGCAACCTTTTTTACCTAATATTTTATTTTATTAATTATTATATACGTAATTTAATTTTTTACTAATTTTATTTTATTTTTTTGCAGAAATCTGTCGGTGATTTATTACAATGATTTATCTTTTATATGCTGGTGCACTTCTCCGATTCTCCGGTAAGCCGTAATTCAACACACCTATATTTTATGTGTATAAAAATTTTGGAACATTTGATTTGATGTTATTTTAGTTATAATTTTAAAATTTTCTAAAATATTTTTAAAATTTATTATTGAAAGTAAACAAACATGTAATCTAAAACATAAATTTGGCGTGCATGTTTCGACAGCTTACGTTGACTATATAGATGACATCGACCATAAACGTTGGCATAAAATATCTACAAGTGGAACAATCAAAACAGATTGTTTGACTATATTGATGGCATCGACCCTAATGTTCGCATCAAATATCTACAAGTGGAACAATCAAAACAGCGTAAGAAAAGTTATCTAATATACTTTTTTTTTTTTTTTTTTTTTTTTTTTTTTTTTTTTTTTTTTACATAGTACTTTATATTTTTAGCACTCAAAAAATTAATTATTTATAAGCTTTTGTATGTAACATGAGAAGTTATAAGTACAACTTGGATGAAGCCATGAAGCAATCAAAGGCAAAAAAAAAAAAAGTGATTAGGTAATTATTGTATTACATTTTTTTAATTTTTTTGTTCATGCATTTATAAATTAAATAAAATAACTTAGCATTTGCATCTATGCTTTTTCTTTAAACAATACCTTATATCTTTTACTTAAAAAACTTATTATTTATCATCTTTTTGTATGTAACATTAGAAGTTCTAAGGACCGAAATTCTAAGACCAATTTGGATGAAGTCGCAAAGCAATCAATAGGCAAAAAAAGAGTGCTTAGATATTATTGTATTAAAATTTTAAAATTCTTTTGTTCCTACATTTTAAAATAAAATAAAATAACTTGCATTTACTCTCTTTTATTTGTAGTTACGTTGAGAGTTTTGAAACCGATGAAGAAAAGAAATGGAAATTGTCAAAACAAAAAGAAGAAGAGAAATGAAGATTGTTAAAGTAAAGATATTATAAGAATTATTTGCTATAGCTTTCGAATAATATGTGTGATATACTTACCATATTTTAATTTTGTGTGTTATTTTCATATTTTACTCCTACAAAGTACGTAATATATGTAACTACAGTATTGGTAGTGACTTACAAAGTCAAAATACGTACTTTTTCGTGTTATTATAGTGTCAAAAATTATTCATATTTTTATTTTAATAATATCTGCCGGCTGCATCGCGCGGGTACTACACTAGTATATTTGAAATCACCAGGAAAACTAGTAGGTGATTGATGCATATGATTGACACATTTAATTATACGATAAGTATTTTATATAAAATTTATATCTAATCAATTTTATCGAACTGTTACTATTTATATATAGATAATTCAGGCGCGCACATCTGAATCGTCGCCGCTGGTATTTTTATTTTGATTTATGGCCTGAGTTCAATTAATGATCGGATATGAACATTAACCAGAAAAAACATAATAATAAATTATGAATAGTTAGTTTGAGGTGGCCTATCTTTTCTTATGACAGTCTTTCTAAATTTTTTTATAATTAATTTGTGGAAGAGGTATGTTTTGGCATTCAAAGGTTGTTGTCAATGTAGAAGGACAAAGGTAGGTGGTCTCAACATGAGAAAATGTAGCTTCTTTGGGCCTAATCTTCTTGGTCAATTAAGTTGATTAGTCCCTTAGAAACAAAGTTAAAAGTTGTTAGGTGAAAATATCTAGTTTACTCACTTCTACAGGAGTCCTTGGGTTACAATAAATGCATATCTAGAAAAGAAAATTTTGATGTAATTTATGATAATGTTGTACATATGCACCTTTTGGTGCCTACCAAATTTTGTCATTCTTATATTATGTTTAAGACAATGATTTTCTTACTTTTTCAATTCTTGATGATTAGTTAGTTGTTGGGAGTTATTATAAGAGAAATAGCCAGAGATTTAAAAATAGTGTTAGCAACGAGCGCACAAACTAAACAAAATCAATTGGCGATCACGACAGAAAAGTAAAACCAAAATTGTACGACAGAGAATTAACACACAGATTTACGTGAAAAATCCTTTGCAGAGAAAAAACCACGGGCGAAAGAGGAGAGATTTCACTATGTAGAAAAGAGGGAATACAAGAGTTCTGTTCTGTACAATCGCTCGATCTCTCTAGGGCAAACAAAAGGAAAAAATTAGGGTTTTTTCTTAGCGGATCGGATCCGTACCGCGGCGGCCCGAGCCCTTCGCTTCCACCACAGACATCCACAAAATTTCGAAGTCGCACCGCGAAGCCATCGACAAACCTGAATCATAATATCGAAGCGATTCTAATTTTCAGTCACATCTAACAAATAGAATAGGATGAGAGTAGAGGGAGTGGTGCGAGGATTTGATTAGATTTATAATTAAATTCTAAGTAAATTAAAATTAATATTTAAATTTATTAAAAATAAATTAATTTAAATTTAAATATTAATTAGAATAGAAATTTTAATTATACTAAATTTAAATATATTTTAAGCGCTCTATATATAGATATATAAAGCACATGATGTTAGAAGATTACGTACGGCTGGTGCTCGATCAAAGTGATGTGAAGCTTACACGTGTAGTACGGCGAGGGTGAGGGTGCCTTAATGTTCGTACTACTTGAAGAGAGATAGAGCAAGTGCATACATATTGTGCGTGGATGCATGAGTGACCAGTCTTCTACTATTTTTAAAAAAAAATTATATTAAAGTTAGTTAGGTGTAATTTTATTTTTGATTAATGAATTTTATCACTGTATTTTTTTTTTTTGTTGGTTTTCTCTATTTTATGGGCATACCAGTTTTTGCTGAGAAAATAAATTTTTGGTCAAATTTTAATTTAATGTTTTTGTTGTGGAATCCTAACAAGCGGTGCTGGAGCGAGCACCAAGTTATAATAGCACCTGATATTAAAGTGAGTTGCGGATTCTCAAAATTTATTATCGAGTACCAAATCCTTCCCCCCTCCCAATCGAGTTAAGAAAACAAAAATGGTGATAAGATCAAATGAAGAACAGCAACAATTACATACTTGTACATGAGTAAATGAGCTTATATTCGTATATAAACCATAATATTTGAGGCAGAAAACAAAAATGGTGATAAGATCAAATGAAGAACGGCAACAATTACATACTTGTACATGAGTAAATGAGCTTATATTTATATATAAATCATAATATTTGAGGCAGGGACGAGCCCATATGTAGGCCCACAGTGGTCATGGCCCTCTCATAAATTTTAAAATTATAAAAAAAAAATTCATTATAAATTATTATAAAAAGTAAGGATTAAAATATAATTATATTTATAAACTATATTATCTTGTGGGTCAAATTACTCGAAATACAATGATGGCCCCACCTGGGCCAATTCCTCCCGGCCCTTCCACAAGGCCCACAGGTGACAGGCTACTATGAAGTGTGCAACAAGTAATTAGTGGCAGCCTAAACATCTCTCGAGAGCAATTGGCTAAATTGCACCTCTCTCTCTCTCTCTCTCTCTCTCTCTCTCTCTCTCTCTCTGCTCCTCTAAGGCAGACAAGTCTTTTTATTTATTTATTAATTTTTTTTGTTTCTCTTGATTTTTTTTTAAAAAAATTTATTATGATATTTTGAACTTAATATCAAAACTCAAATAATTTTCTTTCTATTTTTTTAGTTAATATTTTTTACAGTTTCTTTTTATCACCGTTAAATGTTGATATTTGATAGTTGATAGTTGATAAAAATAGAATGATAGTTGTTGTCTTGTAGGATGAAAAAATATTCACTTTAATTATACTTCTGTTTTTATTTTAAATTATAAATATATTATTTTATCTAATGAATATTTAATTGTTGAAACTTGATTTGAATCATTCGATGCAACAGTAAACTTGTTTGGTGAGTTTGATGGTCCGTCGCTGATACTAGCAACTGCCAATAATAAGCAATTTTTTTTAATTTTTTTTTAATATTTTTATATTTTAAATTTTTTATATATAATTTATTTTATTAATAATTTTTAAAAATTAATATATTTTATATAATATATATTTGGTCCTCCAGAATTAAACTCCTGGCTACGTTGCTGATTTGAGGTGGGTGTGATGTTACAATATTAAGGAACCACAAGTACTATTGTATTTATTAATGTAGTTTATACTCACAAAAGCTACATCTGTTGCATTAAATCCTAGCCAATTGTTCTTCCTTCATGTAACTAAACTATGAAGTTTAAGAATATTTTCTTAGCTTTTCAAGTGATGCCTCACTTGCTGGGTCCATCCTAACATTGAATTCCTACTGGTGGTGGTGGTGAAGCTTATGCACAAAAATTGGGTATTGGTGCAGTGTAGTCCTAAGGAAAATTGTGAACTAATAGGAAATGGTAGAACAACTTCCCCTCCTGATGCAACTAATGGTGTTAATTAAAGCCACTGAAAGATGGATGTATAGTTACATTTTTATATAACATTAGTTGTATAGTATCACCTAACATGGATGGATAGTCACATTTTTATATAACATTAGTTATATAGCACTATCAAGCTACTAATAGTCTATAACCAAGGATCTCGATACCCTACATTATAATCAGGGGTTGATAATTTGGTGCGCGAATCAGAGATTTTCAAATAAACAGCAATAAATCTATTTTTATGCTACAAATAGCATATATAAATTCAAATAAACAGCAATTTTGTTGGTTTAATTATCCATCCATATTGCGCAATATTCAAAAATGAATTGTTGGCAATTACATTAGCCCAAATTCATTTGGGCTTGATCTGGGCCCGGGACACGAGTTTTACTTCGAGCCCAGCCCACCTTGAACCAGGTTGGGATGCAAAAAGGAGCCGTGGCCCAAGAGCAGAGGCTTTTGGGCTTTCTTGGCCTGATACCTTAACACTAAACTATCACGCTCCCTGAGGTCGAGCTGTGATCCGGATTCGTCAACAGAAAATAAAAAAGGACAATCAGAAAACAAAAATTAAGAGAGTGGCGAGTGTATAGAATCAAAAAAAATAATTGATATTGTCTAAGATATTCTTAATATTGCGAAAGCAAAAATTAAATTTAAATAACGAATAAATACAATATATCTTTTATGACAATAGTGAAACTAGCTTTTTGTAATATTAATTCTCACCAGAAAAGTATGTTTTTTCATAAGTTTAATTTTATTTATTGCCATATTCAATCAAGAGCGAGAGCAAGAGCAAGTATTTTGGTTCTTGGGAGTTAGGACTGGTTGGTTCAAGTTCAATCAGTTTTCGATGACTTCAAAAATATTAGGTTCGATTGGATTCAACAGTCGGACCAGATTCAGCTAATCAGCTCGATATTTGTTCCCAGAAATCAAAAGCAAGCAGCCACTGTTTGATTTCCTGAACAAATATTTTTAAAAAAATTCAGACAAAATTTTCATGATTTTTTTTAAAATTTTATTTTAAACTATTTATGGACAAGCATAAAGGTTTTAGAGCATTTCTTAATATAGAATAATAATCAACTGGATTAGGAAATAGTGTTTCAAAGTTGTTGTTGCATTGGACCCAGGTGTGACCCATTCTACTTCTGATTATATCATTTGAGATGAACATAAAGTGTTTTATTATTATTATTATTATTATTATTATTATTATTATTATATCATTTGAGATCAACGTAGCTACACGTATCCGCATAACCTCCTCTCGTAATATGTTCCCAACTAATAATGGTGATGTGATATATATATATATATATATATATATCTGATTTTAACCCAAACTGTATTTATTAAAAAAAATTAATTTCATATAATTTAATTTTCTGTAAACATATCAAATAAATATATATTTTTATAAAATTTAATAATTTATATTTATTTTTTTAAAAAAATTAAATTATTTATATATATATTATTCTAATTTATTACCATTACTGTTTAATATAAATGAAATGTTAATTTTGTTCTAACAAATATATATTTTCAAAAATTTTAATTATTAAAAAATATATTATAATTAAGTATAATATTTTTTTAAAAAAATTTATCTCACTTACGGACTAATATTAAATATTTAAATTAACTATATTTTTTTAACAAATAATAACGAAAAAAATATATATGAATAACTTGAAATTTTTGAATAAATAAATATAAAAAATTAAACTTTGAATATATATATATATATATATTCAGAAAATTATATAAAACTAATAAAAAAAAATTCCACCCGTGTATATTCCTATTTTTAAATTAAAAAAAAAAAAGCCTACCCGTTAATTAACTATTTAATTAATCACCCACAGTGTATTATTATTGAAAAAATGTATTGAAAATATATTAGCTGGGTCCTACACGTCAGTGTCATCGTATTACTTTTTAATTTTTTTAAAAAATTATTCGGCCAATTTAAAGCACGTCTCCCTCGTGCTTCATCATCCCGTACTCCTTTTCCACATGACCGTTGAAGTAGCCCTAAATTCTCTCACCCCCTTTTCCCTCTTTTTTTAATTTTTTAATTATTTCCTCTTCCTCCTCCATTAAAAACCCTAACTAGGTCCTTTCCCCTTCCCAAGATCGCGTTTCGATCGATCTCCTCTCCTCTCGTTTCATCTGGTAGGTGTTTTTTTTTTTAGGGTTTTGGGTGAGATTGTTGTTTTTTTGGAGTGCTCTTGTGCGATTTAGTGTCGTGCTGTTATTTCGTTTTGTAGATTAAACAATTGGGTTGTTGTAAAAGTTGTTGCTTTTGTTGATACGATAGCATGTGATTTATAATTTCGCAAGTCAAAAGAGCTGGATAAAACCTTTTTTGTAATTTTTGGGTTCTAAAGTTTTCGAAACCTGATGCGAAAGGGTAAAATCATTTCGATTCTTAACAACTGATTTGAAACTCAATTTTTTGGGTACTTTTTGTTCTTACCATCTGATTACGAGGGTCGTCGTCTCAGGAAAAAAATTTAGCTCTTAAAGCTGCAATTTTTAGTTTTTTTTTTCCCCTTTCTTTTCGCGCTGCAAATAGGGATTTTGGGGTTTTCTTTTTTGGTTTTGTTATCATCTGTTTTTCCTTTTGTTGTGAAATCATATATTTTTGGTTGAGAGGTTTAGGGGGGAAAGGAAAAAAGGTCTCATCTTTTTGCCTCTTGAATATTTATAAGGAGTACTATTATTTTTCTTTTGCTTGGTATGAGTAGTGTGCACTAGTTTAAAATTTTTAATCTTGATTGACTCTGGACTACTTAAATATAACTAATGGTGTAGATTGTGTAATGTGATATGGATGTTTTTGTCAAGCTAGGAAGAAAAATGTCTGAGCATTCAGAAAATACGGGTAAGAGTATTATGAACGACATCATAGAAGCCATTGCTGATAATATCCCCAAACAGAAGTCAGTGAGATTTTCCGAGGAACAAAATACCGTCACATCTCAGATGAATAAGCTTTTCGGGCGCCAGAAGTCTGTCCATAAGATTTTGGGCGGCGGAAAATGTATCTCATTTCTTTCTTATTCCTTGTTTTCTGCCTTCATATAGTTTTGTCGGTCGAGTATGAAATGTTTTCTTTTGTCTGCTCTCGTAGCTGCGGATGTGTTATTATGGAGGAATAAGAAGATCTCAGGGAGTGTATTGACTACTGCAACAGCTATCTGGGTCCTTTTTGAGTGGCTCGATTATCACTTTCTGACTCTTGTTTGCCTTGGGCTTGTTATTGGATTGCTTATCCAATTTGTTTGGTCCAGTGCTTCCGGCATGTTAAGCAGGTTTTAAAGCTTCTGAAGTATGCAGCTGAATTATTGACATGATGATATAGTTAAATACTGACTTGTCCTCCCTTCAGGTCTTCTGAAGTACCTCGCGTGCAATTGCCTGATGAACTGTTTGTAAACATTGCTGTGTTTGCTGGTACTCAAATCAACAAATATCTGGTATATCTTCAAGATGTTGCATGCGAAAGAAACTTGAAACAGCTTCTGATTGTACGTTATATCCTTTTCTTTTTCCTTTTTCTTTTTTTGCATTCTTCTGCTCCCTCAAGTCATTCAAGTGCTATTTTGAATGTCCTGGATGTTGGAATTCCAAAGAACTAGATGCAGGTTGATTGATTTTATACAACTATATCTAAGCTACAGTGTTCTTGAAGTGTGTAACTGGGTCTTCTTTAGATGTCATGACAACCAAGTGCATCTTCTTTCATTTATATGGTGCATCAATGCTATTTTTTATAACTATAATGAAAACTCACATTAACAATCCATAATTCCCAACAATTTGGAATTTAGGATTAGTATTAGTAGTATGAATTATCCCCCCTGCGATCAGCTCATCTCGGATAAGGTCTTTGCGATGTCATGCGACTTCAGCAACAAAAACTGAAGAGTCGTTGCCATCAACCATTGCAGGTTATTGCATTGATCTGTTGGAGCTATATAGAAGCTCTTTATAATGGAAATCCTCCATGTTGTGCGATAGTTATTCTTCTAAAATGGATTAAAAAAAAAAATAGTAGCAATACTTCCTTTGTGCATGTCAATTATTATATTTCTTTCTATTTTCTTTCAAAATAGCTGTTGTACCGCTCATATTGCTTAGTTTCAATCTTGGTGCATAACTAGGATGATGCATCTCCATTTTCTTTGGTATGTTTAATTCAACATGCAAAATTAAGCTATTGCTCTTCTTTCAGGCCGTGGCAGGCTTGTGGGCTGTTGCTATAATTGGCAGCTGGTGCAATTTTCTGACTGTTTTTTATATTGGTAAATTACCTAACTTGTCTTATGCTGGTGGCGTTCTTATTGATTTCGTCTCATTTAACTAGCTTTATGAGCATTGACTTCTTTTATTTTTGGATTTGGATTTGTTGGTCTGTAGAATTGAGACTGTATATTATAGTGATTTATTTGCCTCTGTAGTTTGGCATTAAGTGATAGTGAAATACAACATGGTTATTTCAAGGTTTTGTTAGCTTGATGATCATGCAAAGTGCATGTTAAAATATGTTTCCTTATGTTCAGAGAGATAAATTATATAGAGGAAAGTTTGTTCTGTTGAATTTTGTGGATTGCTCTTAATGGTATCATTTTTTCTTGTCTCTGAGGTAGACAAAAGAAATCTTACATCAAATGCTTGATGCAGGATTTATTAGTGCTCACACTCTTCCAGTGCTTTATGAGAAATATGAAGATCAAGTCGATGAGTTTGTCTCCAATCTTCTTGGACTACTACAGAGCCAATATAGCAAGATGGACGTGAGCGTGCTGAGCAAAATACCAAAAGGAAATCTCAAGTCGAAGAAGAACGAGTAGAGATTTGTCCTGCTGTTCTCCTTGTTCGCATCGTGACTTTTTTTGTGCGACCAAACTGCTATTATTCCTATGTCTAAACAAAGATTGAACCTTAATTTCTGCGCTATGACCGCTGCAGATTTTCCTGTGCATATTGTTGTAGCAATTGAAGCTATATATATCGCCGCACTTATTATTTATACTGTTCTTCCTTTTTCTTTTACTGAGAAATGGGAGCATGGTTCTGATCATGCTTAGGTTTACAGTCTATCTTTCTCCATCTGGATTCGAGGAATAGAAATCAGCTCAACTGTGTTTTTCTCTATTGTTTTGGCCGAGATCTGTGGCTCTCCTCAAATGTTTCCTAACATGTCACAGTAATTAGAAGATTAAGGAGATAAAAGTGGCTACAATTCAATGCCAAAGATTTCTGTTTTTCTGACACAAACGTGTTGAGTTGATTCAGATAGTAACTGCCTGGGGTAGAAACAGAGCAGATGAGATAAAAATGAAAGGATAAGAGAGATGAATGTGCATGACACAACTAAATAGTCATTCATGAGCATGACATACCTAAACAGTCATCCGGGAAAAGGGTTAGCTACAAAATTAGTGAACTCATCCTTCTGTAATCACCCAAACTCTAAACTGTTTCCTTTTACTGCCGCTTTATATACACCTCATTATATTCTTCAAAGATCATCAGAACTCAATTCCACCACCACCACCACCAATGGATCCTAAGCTCCATTTCCTCATGTTCTTCAAACTCCTCATTCTCTGCATCAGTTTCTGCGATGGCGGCCGGCCGCTTCTCGACTCAGCTAACTCCGACAACCCGCCCAACATTCAACCAATCTTCACATTCTCACCACCATTAGCCACCGCAGAATTCGCGACTGTCAATGCCGAACCACACTATCACGAGCCCGAGCGCAACCCCGAGATTGAACCTGAACTCGACTCATATGCCTTACCGCCAGCATCCGAACCTTCGTGGCAGCCCGACATGACCACCGCAGGAAAATGGCTACCGGTTCCGTTCTTTCATGTTCCTGGCAATCCGCCAATTCCTTTCTTTCCACCATTTCCTATACAAGGCACCCCATTTATCTCCCCAGGGGTTCCTTTTGTGTCTCCTTACACTGGACTGGACCAGCTGAGGGGCTGGGCAGAGATGTCGAACCCGTCGCAGCCGAGAATGCCGATCGGGTCCTTTTTTCGCGCACACATCGCCAATGAGAATAACTGAGAACTAACTAGCTGCAGGTGCCAACTTTGCAAAGTAGGCCTGATTAAATTACTTATATTGAGTGCTGCCTAAAGTAGTGGTGTTTAGGGTGGTGTTTTGGGTCTTCTTTGTTGCAGTGGTTAATAAGCAGATATATATATATAAGAGTATGTTTTAGAATGATGTAATGGATGTTAATGTGAAGGGGAGCCATAGTTGTTAATCCTTGCAATATGAATTTTGTATGAATTGAACCTCAAATTTTCAGAAATCACACTTTAAATTAAATCACTCAAATTATTGTTTCCCCATTTTCCAGAAACACAGTTTGATTACAAAAACAACATAGTTTTGACAAAAGTGCACGTGAAACAGTAACACAATTATTGGGTGGATTTAAATAATACCTAAACTAACAGAGAAAAAAATATATATATATATATATTTTATGTATCAATCAACACGGACACATACGGAGAGAGGAAACTATAATAATATTATGATTATTAAAGAAAAAAAAAAAATCCAAATAGGAGAGACAGGGAGGCGTTGGCCTGTCGAGGGGACCTAGTCAAACCTACGTAGAGACCAGTTTGACTCGCGGTCAACTTCAGTCCAACGTGGCGACTCGGGGAGGAAGGAACGTGCATGGATCGATCCCCCCACGTGGTAGCCGTGCACCGCGAACACCCCTCCATGAGTTCTACGCTAACCGGTGGGTCCCACGTGCCACGTAGGACTACAATCGCAAAGAGGAGCCACCCATTTCCCCTCCACTCTCCCTTCCTCTCCATTTTAAGCATCTCTTTCCTTTTTTTTTGGATGTTTTAGCCTCTAATTGAAATCATTGTGTGCACCGTGGTCTATACACTAAGGCCTACAACATACATATCTTATTAAATAAAAAAATACATTAAAATATTATTATTACGTTAGTTGGCTAAGCTATTTTTAAAAATACTAAAAAATCCGAGTTGAATCCCATCAGCCTTCTAGTTTTATCTTTTTTTTTTTGATTAATTCAAGTTTACGTGTTTTGCGTTGAAGTTAACATATTAAAATAATTTTACCTAGCTACTATCTTAGGCTTATTGAGCAATTGGTTGTTTTGTATATCTTAAAATCTAAATTGAAATTTTTTAGATAGTTTATATAATTTTTTGAAATCTATTACTTGCTAGCAAGATATAGGAAAAATCAAGACTACTATTCTATTAATTTGTCACTACATTTCGGAAAAGGATAGTAAAATAATTTTTTTTCAAGATATAGAATTTAATTTCAATTGTTAATATGAATCGTATTAAACTGTTTCTATTACATTTACTATAAAAAAAATTTAGCATTTTACGATTTTTTTTTAAATATTTAATAATGCTTAAAAGTGTTTCAATATAATTTAACGTCATATTTAAAAAATTGATAAATAAAAAGTCGGTGAAAAATATATTGTGATATTTATTATTTAATAAATTAATTTGATATAATTAATTATTTATATAATGTTGCTTTTTAAAATATTTTTTATATTATAGGAATATTTGAGAACACTTTTTCCAAGCATAATTTAAAAAGTATTCTTCTATTCAAACAAAATTTGCAAGTGATTTGAATCTTGAAGATCATGCATGGTGTACGTATAGACCATGGTCCATGCAATATGTAATTATTTTTTTTGAACTTTTGCGAACTACTAAGTACAAGTACTCAACAAGCATGTATCAAAATAGCAATGGATTAATAAAAAAGCCCAAGCTAGAGAGATTTAATTTTCATAGCTTAATTCTCCCCTTTTTCGGCTATAAATAGAGAGCTTCGCTCGCTCGCTCCGAAACATCAACAGCTTGTTCTAGTGGGATAATGCATTAACTAATGGTTGTGGCTCACAGTGAGAAGAAGCCCCTCTCTTTTCTTCTTCTTCTTCTTCTTCTTTGCATGGGGCTCTTGGAGACCCACGACATGATAATTTCTCATGATCGTGATTATATGGCCTGCGGGGGGAACCATGGCGACGGTGACGACGACGACGACGATGACGACGGCGATGTAGCTCCTGCGGCCTAATGACTATATTGCATGCCTATCCGAGGTTAATTTAGTAGTGTGTTGAGATCGAGGTGTTGGTTATCTTAGTTACTACGGGAAATATATATATATATATATATATATATATATATATATATATATATATATATATATATATATATATAGTTACAGAATAAAAAGAGGCCTAGAGTGTTGTGTTTGGGCGTGAAATATATATGTGTACCATGTGTACATGCATTGAGAACAGTGTTACTCTGAATTTACATACTGCGAGTTCATGTGTTAAAAAATATATGGATATATATGCAATTAATAACCACTTGATAAAGATTATCTTTTCCCCTTTCTTTTCAATTTGAGCGCATCCTGGGTATATACTTTTGTTTCAAGGACCATTCTAAGCTAATAATAAACAGGTAATTAATTAACTGCGAATTGATTAAGTATACACATATATATATATATACTTTCTAAAGCAGCTATTTTATTTTCCATTTGGTTCAGATGCTATTCCAATAATACACACACACACATATATGCTGAAATGCTAATCAAAGCGAAGGGAGAGTGAGAGAGATCAGTTCTTATTATTGTTTAAAATTTCAAAATTTAAACAATAATAATTAATTTTGTGGAGAAAAGAGTTTAATTAGACAAACATAAAATTGTAATTAATTTCAAAGAAATTCTGATTATGTAAGCAAACATGCAAGTGTTTCTCATGATCGATTTTTTTTTTTGTGTGTTAAAGGTTGTGTCTTGGCTAGCTAATTGGTAGCTAATTATGTCTTGTGTTTTTGTAATTCTGAAGTTAATTTCGCATTCCCTTAATCGCAAACTTCCATTTTTTAATTCTTTCACACACTGCTTAATCGCTTCTCTGAAATTTGTTGTATTTTACCTGTCAAATAACATTAGCTTAGTTCATTTCTGTAATACTACAATATGACAGTGAATTTTTCTTGGATTTATGAGGTTGCTTTACGATATACAAACAAGGGAAAGATTTGGTAGATCGTGTAACATCAACTATTGTAATTTAGTTCTCAACTCTATTTGATCGATGTCCTCAATAGCATGCATTTCCAAATTCTCTTCCGCTGTTATTGCTTGCCTATTTGTGTTTATTTATAGCTCCATGACGGAATTCGATTACTTCTCTAACTCTACAAACAATTGCAATTAAGTACCATGGGAATTACACTGGTGTTTCTTTTTTTCCTTTGTTTTTTTCCTGTTTAATTTGGGCATATGTATGATGTCTCCTTTGAATTAAGTTGATTCACTTCATGTTCTTATTAGTATTCATTCGCATCTCTCTTTTCGCGATGATCGTAAAAATTAGGAGACTCTACTAGCTAGCTAGATAGACGGATTATTTCTGAATATATATATATAGTTTTAATTCAGTTTTATCATGAATTAATTGTCAAGCATGGAATATACATTTAATATATATTAGTTCTCTTCCGATTTCAGGTAGTGACTTCACAAAGCGCGATCAATTATATAGCGCTTTTGACTGCAAACTTGTTATCGTTCGTTGCACATATATTGTTTACGAGGAAGGTTCTTGAGCTGTAAGAGTACTACAACCAAAAAAGTGACCGTAGATGTAGCATTTTCGTTGCAGATATCGTAATTAGATCCCTGAGATTTTCACTGCAGAGTGCAAATCGATAGATCTAGCTAGTAAATAACTGCTTACCTTTTAATAGTTAGAGCAAGTGCATTGTATTTATATCTAGTTATTATTAATCAAATATTTTCCAATTTACCATGCCAATTAAGTACCGTACGTTAATATATACCCTTTACGAGAAGATCTATTTATATATGGATAATACGGAGAACTGATTCCAATCATCTTATTTTCAGAATGCAATTTTTTGTACAAAATATATACTTCGCCAAGCAATCGATTTTCTCACTGCATTTCAAGCCCTGATCATGCTTCCTTATCACGGATCGATGTTGTCTCTTACTACGTTCGTACGTACGCACTTCAATCAAGCTCATCTTTCATCTTGTTTCTGAGGAGAGACTCAACTAAATTATCTTCGGTCGACAATCCTCGATCGATCGATATTGTTCTAGCTATTTCATTTTCTTCGCGGTCTATGATCATCTACACTCTCGTGATTTCCTACTTGACACAATTCACCACTGATATTATATATTCAGTCCAATTAATCATCTAAAAAGAATATTGAATATTCATATGAAATATGAATGTGGATCACAAGTTCGCTAGCTAGTTAGCTAGTGATCAACTACGCGTGCTTAAGTATCGAACGATAACTCAATAAGCCTGCACAATAAACAAAACTTAATTGCTAGCTCTTCCTATTCTAGTTATGTTGTCGATAGCACGACAACATGAGCTTCTAGCTTGCGAACCGAACGAGCTGTAGTTATTCGTGGGCGCACCGCCGATCTCACGCACTATTTCAATCCAATCAATGGTTTTACACTCCGAGAAAAACATGATGGTGTTATTCTGAAAACCATTTTTACTGTGCATGTATTAGATTTATCAAACATTAATCGAATTAATCCGCTAGTTAATTTAATTGCCACCAAATTGGACAATTAATTCTCTTCCTAAGCAAGTACATGTTACAATATTATAAGTTTTAGTGTTATATAGCACTAGGGCAAGCTTTTTGTTGCTGTTTGTTTGTTTGTTTTTTTCTTTAATTCTTAAAGCTAATTGTTGGATCTCCGCACGAATCAAATGATGCCACGTGGTGTATTCTCGTGCGTCCACGTTCGGAGCTTTTCCAACGCACGCTTTTGGGCTCTCGTGTGGAGAAACGGAACCACTTCTTTTTAACTCACCAACCAAAAACGGAGACGTACGGAAACGGTGTGGAATCTGTAAAATTGTAGTGGAACCCCTCAACTATGCGTTATTGGTAACAATGGCCCTTATCAATGTAATTGATAAAACTGAAAGAAATGAAGGACCTTTTTCAAATTGTCTATAGTTGAAGGGGGCCTCAGACTCTCACAGTACATCTTTATTCAACAAAAAAAAAAAAAAAAAAAAAAAAAAAAAAAAACAAAAAACAAAAAAAAATCGCGTTTTGAGGCTACATTTCGATTAGAAGTCCCCATCCTCGTCATCTTCGTAGCTTCGTTGGAGTTGGGTTCTCGCACTCCTCCCATGGCGCTCCAATTTTGCGGCGTAGGGTTCTCCCCCATTCGTTATAGGAGGGGTTTGGGGGCGAGAGCCGTTGCTTCGGAGAGCAACGCTACGGCGCTGAGAGGAGCGGAGGAGAAGGTGAAGCTCGGGGGTTCGGAGTTGAAGGTGACGAAATTGGGGATTGGGGCTTGGTCGTGGGGAGACACCGCTTATTGGAACGATTTCGAATGGGATGGTGATTTTTTTCCCTAATTTAATTTAATTTAATTTAATTTTCTCTCTCTCTCTCTTTCCAAATTGCAGTTTTTTTCTGTTATTTCACTCTGTGATTAGTTCTGTCGATTTGTGTGCCCTAATTCGTGTTAAATTTTGTGATTTGGAGATGTGTTTACAAGTTTCATCATTCAAAAAGAGCATTTTTTTTGCAAAATACATTGGGTTGGTTATTTGTTTTGATTCGTGTGTGTTAAATTTTATGATACTATAGTTGTTTTTATATTTTTATATTCAACACTTTCTTTGAGTCTGAATTCGAAACAAGTACTTATTTAATACCATATTAAATTATATGAAACAATCGTTTTTCTCTGAACCGTAATTGCAGAGTTTGAAGTAGCAAAACTAGAGAAACAAATGTAAGGAATGGTTTTGTTAGAATCTCATTAAGACAAATTCTATAATGCTCTGTTTGTATACCAAGTTAAAAGCAAAGAAATAGCAGTAACATAATTGAGCAGGGTGTTAGCAACACTCTATCTTAGTATGCAGTTCGAATGTAGTTTGTTTACTTTTTAGCTTATTTTTAAGTTGATACATAAAATTGGAGATCTTGGTGTTTAATTCTCTCTTCATCATTATCAGATAGGAAACTGAAGGCCGCAAAGGCCGCTTTCAATGCGAGCATCGATAACGGCATAACCTTCTTCGATACAGCGGAAGTTTATGGCGCAGGGGTATATACGAAACCAACTAGTTATTTCCTTTTGTTCTCAAATTGCACCTATTCGGCGACTCGGTTGGAAATAGAAAGCTAAATAGCTCGAATGCTTATGTTTCTTCTTTGTAGGTCATGGGAGCTGTGAATTCTGAAACATTACTCGGAAGGTACTGCAGTTTAATTGCTTTCTTAGATATCTGTCTGTATAAGTATCTCTTCGACATATTTTAACTGCTTCTTGATTGCCACTTTGTGAAATGATATTAATTGGAATACGCGCTTTACATTAGATTCATTAAGGAAAGGCAGCAAAAGGAATCAGTTGAGGTAGCAGTCGCGACAAAGTTTGCGGCTCTTCCTTGGCGGTTTGGACGGGGGAGTGTTCTCTCGGCTCTCAAGAGTTCACTTTCGCGCCTCGGACTCTCCTCAGTTGATCTCTACCAGCTTCATTGGTCTGCTTGTAAAACCTGTTCTTACTTCTTTTGCTTGAAATTTTTTTGAAGTAAATTACTTAGGAAGGGTGCTCTTTGTTTTTGTTGTTGTTGCTGTTGTTGTTTTCAGGCCAGGGATTTGGGGAAATGAAGGTACTGCGTACTAGACATATTTGGAAAACATGTGGAAGTGATATGTTATCTGTTATTTAACGAACTTGTTGCTACACGACAATGAAGTGAAATATAAATTCTTGGCAATCATTCAGGATACATCGATGGCCTTGGAGATGCTGTTGAGCAGGGCCTTGTTAAAGCAATCGGAGTCTCAAACTACAGCGGTTATTTTCTCCCTTGGCCCTGCAGATCATAAACATACGATTGTGTAAAATATTGTTAGCTGATTTTTTGTTGTTGTTGTTGTTGTAATGCGTCAGAAAAGCGTCTTCGAGATGCTTATAATCAACTCAAGAAGCGGGGTATTCCACTGGCCTCAAACCAAGTAAACTACAGTCTCATATACAGACTTCCTGAGGAGAATGGCGTGAAGGCTGCTTGCGATGAATTAGGGATCACTTTGATTGCATACTCTCCTATAGCTCAAGGCACAAATTCTACCCTTCTCTTAAATTATAATCTGTGAAATTCATTGCTTTTGTGCTTTCTATTTCGAGTACAGCATTTAGTTTGTGTGTTACGGAATAGCACCTGAAAATTGTTGTGGATCCTTTGATATCCTTAATAAACATGTTTAAGGACGTAATTTGCGATCTTAGTTCTTCTACTTGATGCTGGTGCTAGTATGTTGGAAAGCATACTGTGCCACTTTTTCGGCATATCTTTTATGCATACACTGTAAGCTTAATCATCGGGTTTGATGACCGTTAGAAAAAATTTTCTTCATTTTATAGATTACGTTTCGGATGCATTACGACAATCCATCACAGAAAACTGCTTAGTAGTGTACCATGGATGAGTAAATTTCTTTTAATCTAGGTTTCTTGAGCGGAAATTTTGTATACTGCGTCAATCATTTTCAGGTGCTCTTACTGGAAAGTACACTCGGGAAAATCCGCCGACTGGTCCTCGAGCCCGGATCTACACTCCTGAGTTTCTTGCAAAGGCAATATCACCAAGCACTGTACTTTGTTCGTCCTAATATTACATACGCCATTTCTATTGACAAGCCTTTGTTTAAATTTTTTTTTTTACAGCTACAACCTCTCCTGAACAAAATCAAAGAGATTGGACAGAATTGTGGGAAAACCCCAACGCAGGTGCTGCTACTGCTCCTTCTTTAACTACTTGCTTTTAATTTCTCACTTAAAGCTACAGCAGTATCTTGGCATTTCTAAAGAAGATCCCTAAATAATCAGTGAAATACGAACTTTTGACTTCGTTTGGTATTGGTTAATATTTTTGTTTTCTAAACTGAAATACTATGTGATCGGATGTGCTGACAGATGGCAGATTCTTTCTTTGGAAACAAAAAACAAATAGTTAGTAATTACCCAACCCTACAGAATCTCCACAACTAAGCAAGCAAGCTGTTTCGCAGGTGGTTTTGAACTGGTTGATATGTCAAGGGAACGTCGTGCCCATCCCTGGCGCAAAAAACACAGAGCAAGCCACTGAATTTGCAGGTGCTGTCGGCTGGCAGCTCACCGATCAAGAGATTGAGGAACTCCGCTCTATAGCATCAGAGACAAAACCGGTCGTCGGGTTCCCAGTTGAGAAATTATAGTCCCGTTATGAGAAACAAAGAAAAATTTTCGCGTGTACCATTGGAAATGTGCCATTCTATACAAACTTGCAATACCTTGGAGTTTGAGTATAGGATACTGTACATACACTGCAATTGTGGGTGGGAAAAGAAAGGGTGACTGATTCTTTTCAACTGTTTTAGTACATTTGGGAAAACATGTTAAATTATACTATTACCAAGTAAATTCGGACTGTTCTGGACTAACTGTTTGTGGTGGTTCTTTCTCCTTGGACATTTTGTCCATATACTTCTGTGTCTACTGCATCAAATGCTCGAGTCTGCTGTAATTTCTTATGATTATTCATTTTGTTAACTTTCTCATTATGGGCGAGTCGTCCTTTTGACGTAGGAAACAACCCTGAAGCTCTAGTGATAATGCCATGGAAAAGTTAGTTCTCATCATTTTTTGAGTTTGGTAAGATCCTTCTCCATATGTAGTTGCCATGCATTTTAAACAGTATCATGCGAACAGAATAAATTTATTGAATCCAATTCACACTCATTTAGGAGAGAGTTGGCTGTTCTCCCAACTCTCCTCGATGTCTTTCTATGGTTCGTCTTTTGCGAGCTTTTTTTATGTCTGTTCTGAGTTACCAAGTAGGCAGAGGCAAGAATAAAACCACAGATCTCTTTTCATTGACTAGTCGTGTTCTTGCATGCTCGTTTTTGGCCGTCACTAGACGACCTGCAGAATTTACTCTACTCAAATCATATGTTCGTAGGATTCACCTGTCTTGTTCCTTTTTGTGGATATCTATTGGGTCCGCGACGATGGACCCACTCATTCACATGCCCTTGTGTGTAGCCCTTTGTCTGCCGCCATGAACAAACCGACCTCGCGATGAGTGGTGGTCATTCATGATACATATCGAGTTTGTTTGAATTTTGTATTTGAAATCAGGTTTGTAGATTCATGGCTTCTAGCAGACTCAAGAATCTGCCGTTAATTATCCCACACTTGCAGTGTTAAGGGATCCTCGATTAAGAGACCAAAAATAAATGATGATGATGAAAGAGACCGAACTTTTATTGATATGGCTTTCGAGTACATGGCTTAAGCAGGGCATACCCCCACTGTACATGAGTGGGATGCTCAATTTATAAACTTGGTGGCCCTTCGAAAATAGATGGCGGTCGAATGGGGTTGAGTTTGATATGATTTGGGTTGTTTAGTTTAGTGACTTTTCGGTCGTTTGGATTTGGTTGTTTGGATTTGGGCTTAGTTTAATGACTTTTCGGTTGTTTGAATTTGGTTGTTTTGATTTGGGTTTAGTTTAATGACTTTTCAGTCATTTGGATTTGGGTTTAATTTAATAACTTTTCGGTCGTTTGAATTTGGTTGTTTGGATTTGGATTTAGTTTAATGATTTTTCAGTCGTTTGGATTTGGTTGTTTGGATTTGGGATTAGTTTAATGACTTCTCGGTCGAATGGGTTGTGTTTGATATGATTTGAGTTGTTTGAACTTGGGTTTCGTTTAATGACTTTTCGGTCGTTTGAACTTAGGTTTAGTTTAATGACTTTTCGGTCGTTTGAACTTGGGTTTAGTTTAATGACTTTTCGGTTGTTTGGATTTGGGATTAGTTTAATGGCTTTTCGGTCGAATGGGGTTGTGAGTCGATTAAGTTGACTCAGCAGATTCATTTGGAGTTAGCTCGGTTTGAACTCTTGATTTGTTTCAGTTCGGGTGGAGCTGGTTTACTTGATTTGGATCATCCCTGAAGTTCGGTTTGAACCATTGTTCGGGTTGGATTCAAATTGAATTAGTTTGAACCTTTTGTATTTGATTTGAGCTGAGCCGGTTTAGGCTTTCACTTGATTTGTCCCTTTTGAATTTGATTTGAGTCGAACCGTTATACTTTGGTTCAGAACCCTTTGAGACATGGTTTAGGTCGAACCTTTATGACTTAGTTCGAGACCTTTTGAATTCGATTTGGGTCGGACCCTTATAGTTCAGCTCAACTTGGACTCTTTCAAAGTTCGATCTGGTTCGGATCATAATCTGATGGTTTGGTTTGAGATCCGTTTGAGTTTGATTCAGGTTGAGCCACTTTGGGGTTCGGTTCAACTTAGAATCCCTTTGCATTTGGTTTGGATCAAACTCTTGTAATTTGGTTCGAAATCCGTTTGAGTTTGATTTGAATCGCCTTCTTCACGGCTTGGTTTAGAACTCTTTGATTTCGATTTGGGGTCAAGCTGGTTCATGGTCCAATTCAAGTTGCATATAGTTTCGTCCAGATTCGATTGAGGTTGAATTGGCTTATGGTTTGATTCGGCTTGGCTCGATCCTTCTATGGTTCAGTTCAGGTTGAACTAACTTGTAATTTGGTTCGGCTCAGCTTTGGCCTCCTATGGTTCTGTTTGGGTTGAACCGACAAGTTAAATCCTTTATAGTTTGGTTTAAACTGAACCGGCTTGTGGTTCGGTTTGGTTCGAACCTCATGCAGTTTAATTTAAGTTGAATCCGCCTAGGTTCAAGGTGTATCCTTCACGGCGCAGGTTAGGTCGAGCCGGCTTGTAGTTCGGTTTGGTTTGACTCGGTTCTCCTGTGATTCCGTTCAGGTTGAACCGGCTTGTAATTTGATTCGGCTCGGCTTGGGCCTCATGTGGTTCTGTTTGGGTTGAACCAACAAGCTGAATTCTTTATGATTTGGTTTAAGTCGAACCGGCTTGTGGTTTGGTTTGGCTCGAACCTCATGTAGCTCAGTTTAAGTTGAATCAGCCTAGGTTCAAGGTGTATCCTTCATGGCTCGGTTTAGGTCAAGCCGGTTTGTAGTTCGGTTTGGTTTGGCTCTGTTCTCCTGTGATTCCGTTCAAGTTGAACCGACTTGTAATTTGGTTCGGCTTGGCTTTGGCCTTCTGTGGTTCTGTTTGGGTTGAACCGACAAGTTAAATCCTTTATAGTTTGGTTTAAACTGAACCGGCTTGTGGTTCGGTTTGGTTCGAACCTCATGCAGTTCAGTTTAAGTTGAATCCGCTTAGGTTGAAGGTGTATCCTTAATGGCTCGGTTTAGGTCGAGCCGACTTGTAGTTCGGTTTGGTTTGGCTCAGTTCTTCTGTGATTCCATTCAGGTTGAACCTGTTTGTAATTTGATTCGACTCGGCTTGGGCCTTATGTGGTTCTGTTTGGAATGAACCGACTTATAATTTGGTTCGGGTCGGCTTTGGCCTCTTATGGTTCTGTTTCAGTTGAGCCAATTTCAATTCACATTGAATCATTTATAGCTTGGTTCACTATTTATCTCGACATATTCATTTCGAATTATGTCCATAAGGTTCAGTTGATAATCCGGTTTAAATCGAATTGATTCGAACCGAGCCTATCACGAAGATGGTGGTTTGATCGAGTCGCGCCGTGCCTATCACGAAGATGGCAATTGGCTCTACCAGTGCCTAACACGAAGATTGCGATTTTATTAAGTCAAGCCGTGCCTATCACGAAGATAGCGATTGGCTCGATTGGTGCCTATCATGAAGTCGTGCCTATCACGAAGATAGCGGTTGGCTTGATCGGTGACTATCACGAAGATAGCGGTTGGCTTGATCGGTGCCTATCACGAAGATGGCGGTTTGATCGAGTCGAGCCGTGCCTATCACGAAGATGGCGATTGGCTCGATCGTTGCCTGTCACGAAGATGGCAGTTTGATCGAGTCAAGCCGTGCCTATCACGAAGATGGCGATTGGCTCGACCGGTGCCTATCACGAAGATGGCGGTTTGATTGAGTTGAGCCGTGCCTATCACGAAGATGGCGATTGGCTCGACCAGTACCTATCACGAAGATAGCGATTTGATCGAGTTGATTTATTTTTATAATTTTTTTTTATTTTATGACCCGGGACGATCTAAATTCTGGATAAGTTTCAACCATTGAGAATAGGAGAGGCGGTTACAACTACTCCGGATAAGTCTCAACCATTGAGGATAAGGCTGAGGCGGTTACAACTACTTCGGTTAGGATAGAGATCGAGGAAGTTTAATTGAATCGCGTTATTAAACCAAATTGGATAAAGCCAATTTGGTTAAGAATAAAATTGTTATTGTTTCTTATCTTTTGTAAGCCTAAGGGCTATAAATAGAGATCTATTGGCTCTTGTAAAGGCATTCCCAATTAGAGAGTAAAAATAGAAAACTCTTCCACCTACAAATATATTTTTCGTCTTCTTTTTCTCTCATCCGGGTTTCAGATATCCATTGGGGAGGCGCTGCGACATTGCCTCCTCCTCCAACGGATCAAGTGGTATCAGAGCGTCAGATCCTGGCGTATGGTGCGAACCAGAAGCGTCTACAAAACTACCAGCGAACAACTCTCCGTCCTCGACATCTTCCGCAGGCCATCGACGAGGAAAACGAAGAGCCCGCCTACCATGTTCGCAGACGAGCAGATAGCGACAACGGCCGACCTTGCCGCCAAAGTTGCGACATTGTCTGATGACATGAAGACCGTCTTAGATTGGATCAAGGCCCAATCTGCAGCACCATCGGCAATACCGGTGGAGAAAAGCGGTCGACTCTCAGGAACTCCTCCAAAGGCGCATGTGACGCCGATGAAGGGCGCTGCCGAGGGTACCTCGGGTGCGCGAGACGACGACGACTCTGACGATGACGGAAGCATCGCTCCGTCGCTTGCAGAAGGAAGGTCACAACCGTTCAAGGTTGAGGCCAAGATCGAGATCCCCAACTATGATGGCACTGTCGACGCTGAAAAATTGGACGCCTGGCTCGACCAACTGGAGACGTACTTCGACCTCTACAACTATAGTAGCGTGAACAAGGTAATTTTCGCAAAACTAAAACTTGTAAGTCATGCATTGACTTGGTGGAAGGCCATTCTCCAAAATTCCACCAATGAGGATTTTACCTGGAGTCAGTTTAAACGATTGATCCGCCAGGAATTCTACCCTATGGGGTATGAAGAAGAGCGATGGAAGCGCTGGTATGTCCTGCGCCAAAGGCGCAACCAGACTGTGCAGGACTACACCACCGACTTTCGGCGCCAAGCATTGGCGCTTGGCATCTCCCTTGACGATCCACAGATTTTTCACAAATTCACTGCCGGCCTACAGGAGCGTATCAATGATGAGCTCCGCCTTTTCGGTGTTCGTGATATCGCCTCGGCAAGCCAAACAGCCATGGCGATCGAGCGGAAGAATAAACTGTTTCGCGAGGAGTCTGCCGAGGGCTTCAAAAGGGCCAAAAAGAAGGGCTCTAAAAAGAATGGCCCCTCTGATCTTGATTTGTACTGTGATCATTGTAAAATCACAGGACATGTTAAGGATCAATGTTGGAAGCTCCATCCAGAGTTGAGACCGAAGGAGAAGGACGATCGTGGCAGACGCACAACAGCAACGGCAACGACAATGGCAACATCGGCAAGTGATTCTCCTACCTTAATCGGACGGATTGATCAAGCAAACACTAGTTTGTCTCTGATGGCTATGCCGAAGGAGACAAACCTGTTCTCGTCAAATCCGACTGATAAGAGAGAGGAGTTGTTCACTTTCCGAGTTCAAGTCAAGAATGAGGTGATCGATGCTATTATCGATCCCAGCAGCCAAAAGAACTTGATCTCAGAGAACCTAGTTCAAAGACTGGGTTTGTCGACTACACCACACCCACACCCATATCCATTAGGGTGGATCAACAGCAATATCGAGATGAAGATCGATCACCAGTGCAAAGTGAAGTTTGCAGTGACTGGCATCTATATCGATGAAATGGTGTGCGAGGTTGTGCCGCTGAACATTTGCAACATCATCTTCGGCAGTCCCTACCTATGGGACCGCGACGCTGTCTTCTACCGTCGTCCTCAGCAATATCAATTCATTAAGGATGGACAAAAGTTTTTGTTCACCACAGAGCCACTGTCAACAACAACAACTGTAGACCTGGTAACCGCTTGCCAGGCCAAGAGGATGATCAATGCCTGTCAAAAGTTTGCCTTACTGGTTATTCGGCCAGTTGAATCGGAGGAGGCAAACAGCAAGGTATTGAGCCTAGCATGCATAGAGAGAACGGACGACATCGCTAGGCTGATAGGCGAGCATCAGGATCTGTTCCAAGAAGTCCAGGGACTGCCACCAAAGCGAACCGTGGAACATGAAATCCAATTGATCAGCGACGCTCCGTTACCGAATCTCGGCATGTACCGAAACTCGGTAATGGAGAATGAGGAGATAAAGCGACAGGTGACCGAGTTACTCGAGAGTGGTGCTATCAAACAGAGTAGCTCCCCCTGTGGCTCCCCGATCGTGTTGGTGCCAAAGAAAGATAGCGGGTGGCGAATGTGTATCGACTACCGCGCCCTCAACAAAATCACCATCAAGAATCGGTACCCCTTGCCGCGGATTGATGATCTCTTGGACCAATTGAAGCATGCTCGCTACTTCACCAAACTGGACCTAAAGTCAGGCTATCATCAGGTTCGAGTCCGAGAGAATGACACCTGGAAGACCGCATTCAAGACATGACCGACATCTGGTGAAAGGCGACTTCTAAGAGGGTGATCTAGTCTGGCTCCATCTCAGCAAAGAGCGCTTAAAAGGCGAGGGTAAAAAGCTTAAGCCCATTCGCTATGGACCTTTCAAGATCGTGCGCAAGATTGGTGAGAATGCGTGTCAACTAGAGTTGCCCGCATACATGAACATGTATTCGGTCGTCAATATCGAAAATCTAAAGTCCTTCGAGCCGTCAATGTTAGACGATGAGCCCGGAAAAGTACTGCCACCCATGGAGGATCTCGTGGTAGAACGTGAAGAGCAGCTAGCTGATGATGATACTATTCTGGAACGCAAGGTCACAACGACACGCAAAGGTGAACGCGAAGCCTTCTATATTGGACGGAAAGGTCAAAAGCCAAGTGCCGCTAAGTGGTTCACAAAGGAAGCTGGAGAAACCCAATTTCCTCGCTTGCAGTTCTAAATCCAGCAGGTGCTGGTTTCTCTCAAAATTTGGGGAGCCATGATCCGGGACGATCTAAATTCTGGATAAGTTTCAACCATTGAGAATAGGGAGAGGCGGTTACAACTACTCCAGATAAGTCTCAACCATTGAGGATAAGGCTGAGGCGGTTACAACTACTCCGGATAAGTCTCAACCATTGAGGATAAGGCTGAGGCGGTTACAACTACTTCGGTTAGGATAGAGATCGAGGTAGTTTAATTGAATCGCGTTATTAAACCAAATTGGATAAAGCCAATTTGGTTAAGAATAAAATTATTATTGTTTCTTATCTTTTGTAAGCCTAAGGGCTATAAATAGGGATTTATTAGCTCTTGTAAAGGCATTCCCAGTTAGAGAGTAAAAATAGAAAACTCTTCCACCTACAAATATATTTTTCGTCTTCTTTTTCTCTCATCCGGATTTCAGATATCCATTGGGGAGGCGCTGCGACATTGCCTCCTCCTCCGACGGATCATTTTATTATTATTCTTTTTTCCGAAGTAGGGATTTGTGTGTCGAGCCTATCACGAAGATGGCCGCACAATCAAATCGGTTGGAGAACCGTCGTCATGTCATTCGGCGTGCGTCTTAAGGAGACGAATGTTTAGTGAATATACACGCACGACATAGTAACAATCCAATGCCGGATTTGATCGGTCGAGCCTATCACGAAGATGGCCGCACAATCAAGCCGACAAAAAAAATCGCCGCTATGTCGTTTTTTGCGCATGCACCGACCCACCCGCCGTCATCTTGGTGGTGGGATAGTCTTGTGGTCACCATTGTTGCCACCGTCGAAGAAAGAAGAAGAGGCCATGAGACCTCCTCGCACATCGTCATCATCGTCGCTGTCATGGTCGCCGTTGCCGTCACCATTACCGTTGTGCCTTTTTTTTTTTTTTTTTTTTTTTTTTTTTTTAATCCAATGACCCTATTTATAGTGATCTTAGGATCTCTTCGTTTTGAAAAATAATTAAAAAAATTTTAAAATATAAGGCAGCGATATATTTTTATTTCTTTTCCCTTTTTTCTTTCTTTTCCTTTTCCTTTTTAATTTTGAATTTTAAATTTTATATCTCTTTCCTTTTCTTTTTTGTTTACTTTTTTTTTCTTTTCTTTTTTCAATTTTGAATTTCAAATTTTATATTTCATTCCCTTTTTTTTTTTCTTATTTCTTTCCTTTATTGACTATGGGTCATCAAGGACAAGTATCAATCAATTAATATTTAATTAATTTATTCATTCATTTTCATATTTCTTTTTTTTTAAAAAAAAATTTTGAATTTTGAATTTTAATTTTTTTTTTTTTTTTTTTTTGTCTCAACACCCTTGTAGTAAATTGCATTTGTAGGATGAGATATTGCAGGCTTTATAGCCTGTACTTTTCAATCTTATTTCTGCTTCACTTATAATAGAAATTTCTGAGTTTTCTATACGTCGAATGCTTAACTTGCGCCTTTCATTCCGAAGCAACTCCATGCAGCAAAAATGCACACATCGATTGATCGATCAAATGGTGGCTACGATCCGTAGTACATGCGAAAGCTAGTAAAAGAAGTAGATAAAGAGATACATTGGAGTGATACTTTGGACAATTATTCTAGTAACATCATGACTCCTTTTAACTTTACTAACATATATTTTTCGCGCTGCTCCTTTCATGTGGGGGTTTAAATTCATCCTCTTTGGCAACCTGGGTTGTTCTCTGATCTCTGTTTCTCTTGCAGGGCCAGAGAAGAGACTTCGCGCTGCGTCAACTCGGAGTTAATTACTTCCTCATGAATGGCATCACAGAGCTGATCGTGGGTAACATTACCTACCAGCTGAAAAACATTAAAGACGAGTCTTAGTAATCAGAAATATCTCAAAATTGATAATTTTCGACGTGCATTAACACGTCGTATACTCATTTAGCTTTTAGCTTATTCTTAAGTATATTAGAAATGTTTGACTTTAAAAAGATGAGATTTGATGAATAGTAACTGATCATTTCACTAGATGGTAAACAGGGATGTAGTACATCTTGCGCGGTAAGATATTAAATGGACCTTTGCGTCGGGTGGAGGGTGGGCTCTTTCGCGAACGAGCTGGGCCTGGCCGGATCCTTCTTCTTCGTCTCTCCGTGCCTGCGACATTATTTTCTTATCCTCCTTTCCTTAGTTATATTATTCTGCGTATAGATCAAAAAAATAAAAAAGAGAGAATTGTGGATTGAGAGATAGAGAGAGAGATAAGATAAGAGAGATTTATATATGAGGAGGTAAATGAGGTTAAAGACCCTGAAAACACTATGGCTAGGGCAAGTGGTTGACCGAGAACAAAAGCCGTTCACAGGTTTGACCGGTTGTATTGGAGAAATTTTAGGAAGAGAAAAACAAAAAAAAAAAAAAATTCTTCCATTTTGTCATCCATGTTATTATTATCTCATAAAACAAACCTAAATATCGATCATAATTCTATATACAATAAATTATCGTTTCGAAATATCTTTTCTTTCAATTTTGAAAACTTAAACTTTTATCACTAAATTACACACATGCAAAATCCCTGTTCATGCTTGGACCCTACTCAGGTCCTGGACAACAATATGAAGAGATGAGGAGTGGTAGGACAAGCAACAACTAATCAAATTGCAAACTTATTTGTGCAGTAGCATTGATCATGGATGGGGTACCACCTCGACAGGATTATGTAGCTAGCCACCAGAAGATAAGAAAGAGATGCAGATGATTACTTATTCTTTTCAGTACAGGACTATTTGGAACTGTCCAGTGCCACCACCTTTGTTGACCATTAAAACTTGATTTTTCGCCCATCCTCTGTGGTCCTCAGGATCAGCTCAATTGTTACTTTATTACTGATTGGTTCTCAATCAATCAACCAAGAGCTATAGTTCTAGCCGTATGAATTTAGTTAATTATTTTGAATCGATAGTTTAGAAATAGTGACCCTAATACTAATACAAATATATATAGCACTGATCCTAATAATTTTATATTGAATGAAAAAAAAAAAAAGATTATACACAAAATAATTTATGAAAATTAAGATATCTGATAATAATAATTAAATTTAAATATTTAGAATTGATGATTTAGACACGACGAGTTATTGTTGGTACATATGATCGACCGAAATTTGAAAAGTAAAAGGTTTGGGACACTCCCTGCAAAAATTTGCTCCTGAAACTAATTAGCACGTCCCAATGTCCCCCAAAATTTCCATTGTTTTAAGACAAGCCTCGCATGTGAACTGCACAACCAGGTGAGTCCGTACAAAGTGCACACTGTTTCATCTCCTTTCTCTCTTTTTTTTTTTTATTACTTTTTTTTTGGCCTTTTATGGAATAAAAATAATAATTAATAATATTGCCCCCCATAAATTTATCTATTAATTTCTTATTTATTTAAACACAAATTATTGGCAAGTTAGAAGGTATGGGTGGAGCCAACAGCGAGGAGAATTAAATAAGCGATCCGTTTAGATACTTTATTAACTAAGTTATAAAAATAAAAAATAAAATAAATAAATAAAAATACAGCGCAATTGTGATATAATCCAATTTTAAGTAAGCGGTGTACGGGTGCAGTAACGCAACAGGAGCAAGTAGTAAGTGCGTGGTTCACTCGGAGCATCTCATCTTCCAGGCCCGTAACACGACCCTGCAGGAAACGACAGAGGCAGCGGCGAAATAGAAGGCGCCTGCATGGAATCTTGTTACCAAAAATAGCAGCAACGGTCACAGAACCAACTCAGAGTTTTTTTTCTTTTTTCTTTTCTTTCTTTTTTTTTTTTTTTTTAAATCTCTCTTTATTTTTTTTAAAAAATATAATAATAATAATATAATAATAATAAAGTGGGTAAATCGGAGCCGTGGGATGTTATGTTACTGCACCAAAGCATGCGAGGTTTGATCCGCGCTCTGATTTGGACGTGATGGGTTTGCGCAGTTTTTGTCCTCTGAAGCGGGAGCACGCGAGCCGTTGGATTCGGCTCCGGTGCTGTGGCGATGCTGACGTGGAAAATGCTGAGGCGGGGGCTCAGCCACACAAATAAAAATCCTTGTACCGCACAACGGCGCATGTTAGCAAAATAATAATAATAATAATAATAAATTTACTGTTTTTTTATTTTTCTTATTTTATATCACTATATCCTCCTCTGTATATATATATATATATATATATATATATATATATATATATATATATATATATATATATATATAATTTTTTTGGTTCTGCTCATAATGCTACAATAAATAAATAAAAGATAAGTGATATTAGTATAGTATAGCAATCAAACTCAGCGAATGTGATTGTGGCAAATACAATATACTAATTCGGATCAAATCCAGCCAAAAAGATCATACTTTGGATAAGAAACCATGTGTTAATGTTTACTAATTTTACATCTGAACAGTTATACGGTCTATAAACTGGTGAACTGGTGCACCCCCTCAATCATGCATCACATTGCTGTACACAGGTCTACTTATAAGTCATATCCATAATAATATTTTTATTGAATAAACTAATTTTTTATTTTATTTTAAATAAAAAGCCACAACACCCGAGGATTAAAAATTGAAACAGGGCGGCGAGATACTGAATTTTTTTTTTTTAAAAAAGAAAATAGTATGATATTAGTTGTATTTATTTTAAAATAAATTTACTTAAAAATATAAAATAATTAAATTTTAAATTTAAAAATTTAATATTAATTATTAAATTTTTTTGTCGCTGAAAACAGTGAATATATACCAAAAAAAAAAAAAAAAAAAAAATAGAAATCAGAATTTTACGAGGATTAGTAGTTGTTGAGCATATATAAACTCTAAAATATAATAAATATCCATTTGCAAACGAAGTTGGCAAGAAAATTAGCGGAAAAACTCAAACCTGGAGAAAAATATTACAAAAAAAAAAAAAACTGCATGACAATCTACTTATTTACAACTCTATCCCAGAAGGGAGAAAAAGGAAAAAAGAGCAAAAGAAAAGGCAGATTAAGAAGGGAAAAAGAAACAAAACAAACCGAACTAAAATAAGCTGCTATTCCCCGTCCCCCCCCCCCCCCCCAAATTTTCAATCTCCTTTCTCAAAAGGGAATTTTTTTTTGTTTTTTTTGGTTTACCTGAGGATGAGAAGAAGAAGAAGAAGGGCCTCAAATTCAATGGCTTCAAGCTTTGTCCTTGTCGATCTTCGACCTACTCCCGGCCCTGGCAGTGGCGACCGAGGAGGAGAAGAGAGTTCCGAGCGCGAACACGGAGGGGCCCTTCCCGGAGCCGCGGAGGGAGCACACGGGCACGTTGAGGACGGGGGCGACGCGGACGTTGGCGGAGTAGGAGCGCTCGATCCCCCGGTGCTTCACCCGTGGGCCCCCGTTGAAGGTGCTGGGGCTGCTCGAGCTCCGCTCCAGACCCTGGAACACCACCTTCCCCGCCGCGTTCAGCCTCGGGCTGTCCACCGACGCCCCCCTCGGCGGCGGAGCCGTAGCGTCCCCCTCCGCCGCCGCTTCCCGCCGCATCGGGCTCCGCCCGACCCTCGGAGCCGCCGCGGACCGCGGCCGCGAGAGGCGGAGCCGCAGCGGGGCCTGGATCTGGCTCTGGGAGAGCTTCTCCGAGTCGAGGGAGAAGCGCGGGTGCTCGTCGTGGTCGGGGCCCGAGGAGGAGGATGAGGAGGATGAGGACGAGGACGAGGACGAGGACGAGGAGAGGGAGAAGCGGGAGGAGATGGAGACGGAGGCGACGTCGGGGTCGCGGAGGAGCGGGACGCTCAGGGACGCGTCGAGCACGGGGGTCCTGGGACTCCGATGGAGGAGGCGACGGATGGATCTAGGGTTAGGGTTCCGGGACGGGGCCGGCGCGGGCTTCTGCGGCTCCGGCTTGGGGTTCTGCTGCTTCTTGAGCCTCAGCAGCTCCCTCCACCGGCTCGAGCACTTGGGCGCCCTCGGCGACTGCGCGTAGGCCTCGGATCTGAGCACCGCCGCGATCCGCGGCGGCGTCGCCCCCTCCTCCGCCGCCCGGATCTCCCCCTCCCTCCGTTCCGCCGCCGCCACCTGCAGCGGCACCAGCCTCCCGTTGGAGATCAGCTCGTCGGCGGGGAGCATCGCGACGGGATCGTCGAGGTGGAACTCGAAATCGGGGAGATCCTTGAGGGATCCATCCGGATCCGGCTTCTCCGGCGACCTGGGCGTCGCGGCCGAGCTATCGTCGGCGGCGAAGTCGTGGCTGAATGAAACCCTAGGGCTGATCCATCCATAGGCGCCGGGGATCTTCGCCGGAACTCCGAAGGTCTCCGGCGACATGGCGACGCTGGTGTTGACGCAGGCTGAGGCCATGGCCTAGGGTTTTCGCCCCGTTGGTGGTGGTGATGGTGGAGAGAGAGAGAGAGAGAGAGAGAGAGAGAAATACAGAGGAGAGAGGAAGGAGGTGAGGGTGGTGGTGCTGCTGCTGCTGCTGCAGAGGAGAGAAAGTGAGGGGGCTCTGCATAAATAAGCGTCCTTTTGGGATGCGAACAAATAACGGACGCCTACGTGGCGCATCGTACCAAGTGGCTTTAGCTGTAATTTCCGCCACTGTTTTCTGTAGCGGTGGCACTCGCCTCGTTTCTCCAAAAAAATTACTTTTTTTTTCTTTTTCTTTTTTTTCATTTCTTCTTCTCTTCCATAACAATTTTAATAAATAATTTACTACAATCTTTGCCTTAAGAAGAATATTATCTAGATTTACCAGATGCGTTAATTTCCAACATTAATTAAGCACCATTATTCTTAATCCAATTACATAATTTTTTAATATAAAAAATAATGCATTCCAATAAATTAACGCGCGGCAGATATATATATATATATATTTGTGATCCAGTTGTAGGTGTGGGACTAAATTAAATGCAGATCGAATATATAAATTATAATTTTAGAATAGAATGAGATTTAAACAAATATTTGAATAGCACGCAAATTATTCACAAAACCATTACGGTCGGAGTGTGCACATGGTTCGCCCACATTCAGGCTAGCTCTTCGCATCTTGGAGATCCACGGGTCCTCTTTCTCTAGCTAATATCCTTTTCTTTCTGGTGTCATTTAGAAGCACGTAAGGATGCGTTTGGAAGCCGGATAAGTTGAAATTGGCTAAACCGGGGATAAGTATAAAGTACGGAACTAGAGCTAAAACGCGTTTGGGATGGTTCCAGGGATAAGAGAATTTGTGTTTGGTTTAATAATAAGGAATAGGAAGGATAAAGAGGATAAGATGGGTAAATTACCTTTTTGCCCTCAAAACTTAATATGTGATAAAAGTTGTTAAAAACGAATTAGTTCGTTCTAATTAATGGATTAATGATTTAAAAAAATAAAATTATAATTATAATCATAATTAAAATGTATTATTTAAAAATAATACATTTAATTTAATAATTAATTTTTTCAACTTAAAATTTAAATTTAAAATATAAAATTTCACCATTTTAATTTTAAGATTTACAATTATATAATATTAATTTTAAATAATTAATTTTTAACATAATTTTTTTTTAAAATTCGCAAAATTCGTATATTTGCTAAATATTTATAAATTTTTGCCCACGAGCTTTATTATGTCATTAAAATTTTCTAAACTCATTTTTCTCATTTTAATTAATGGATTATTGGTTTAAGAAAATAAAAATAAATTTATAATCATAATTAAAATGTATTATTTAAAAATTTTACATTTAATTTAATGTTAACTTTTTTCAAATTAAAATTAATGGATTAATGGTTTAAAAAAATATGATAAAAGTTGTTAAAATCTAATTATTTCGTTTTAATTAATGGATTAATGGTTTAAAAAAATAGAAATAAAATTATAATCATAATTAAATTATATTATTTAAAAATAATATTTAATTTAATATTTAATTTAATATTTTATTTTTTCAAATTAAAATTTAAATTTAAAATATAAAATTTCAACATTTTAATTTTAAGATTTAAAATTTTATAATATTTATTTTAAATAATAAATTTTTAACATAAAATTTTTTTAAAATTTAGAAAAATCGTATATTTGCTAAATATTTGTAAATTTTTGCCCTCAAGCTTTATTAAAATCATTTTTTTCGTTTTAATTAATGGATTAATGATTTAAAAAATAGAAATAAAATTATAATCATAATTAAATTATATTATTTAAAAATAATATTTAATTTAATATTTTATTTTTCAAATTAAAATTTAAATTTAAAATATAAAATTTCAACATTTTAATTTTAAGATTTAAAATTTTATAATATTTATTTTAAATAATAAATTTTATAATATTTATTTTAAATAATAAATTTAAAATTTTATAATATTAATTTGTGATGATGAGAGTGTATTGGGAAGAGAGAAAGGAGGTGGGATGAAGGAAAAGAGAGAGAGGAGAGAGGGATTTGTGATGATGAGAGTGTATTGGGAAGAGAGAAAGGAGGGAAGAGGAGAGAGAGTTAGGAGAGAGTTTTTATTATAATAATATGTTGGGATGAGATAAAGTAGATAAGAAGGGTAATATGGTAAAAAATTTTATAGTAAAATAATAGGATGGGATTTGTTATACCAGCTATTCTCCTTGTTCTGGTTAAGCAATACCAGATGGTTTCTGGAGCGTTTGGGAGAATAAGGGGGATAAACCCGCTATTCCCGGTTCTATACCGTAACCAAACGGCCCCTAAGAAATTCACATGATTAGTATGAGCCGGGAAACTGCCCTTCTGCCAGCCTCCTCTGGGATGGAAGTTCCCTCTTAGGAGGAGCCTGGGGCAGCAGAACTCTTGTTACGATCGCGACCACTTGGTGGCTGCTTTGGCTTGAAAGAAACAGAAGGATTTTTGACAGTAAGAACCGCAGCCTGGCCGCGACCCTCGCAGATATCAGAACTTGCCGCTCGCAGTGGTCTCGTTTCTGCCTGTATTTTTATTTTTATTTTTTTTTATTTTTTTTTTTTTTGCCGGCCTCTGTCGGCTACCCCCTTGCTAAATTCATCCTCGCCATGAATGAAGCGGCAGCATGCTGCCTTTCTCTCAAAAAAAAAAAAAAGTATGAGCCGGGGAAGCTTGCCTGAATGTGGGCGTTTAGGCTGCGCACATCATCGAAATTGTTAGCTCTACATTAATAATTGGCACCACAAGTTACAATTCTCCCTCACATACGCACAATCTCTTTTGTCCTAGCTTGATTTTCAGAAATTTTCCATTCTTAATACTTTCCACAGCTTGAGATGTTAAATGGCTAAAAAGATATCATTTCGCATTATTTTATGAACCGTTTATCCATATATATATATATATATATATATATATATATATATATATATATATATATATATATATATAGATGTTCGGGTGTGTACTTCATTTCATCAAATACACAATATTCACATAATTAAGATGATTAAGAGAAATCAACAAATCCATTTCTATCTGACAATTTACGCACGCGACCCTCGCGCTCATCTTGAGCATTCACACATTTTACTCCAAAGAGTGGGCAAAGAATATCTGCAATTTGAACTACTCATTTTACTCTCATATTCTTTACCTGAAATTAATTTGAAAGTTATTTTACTCTCATATTCTTTACCTGAAATTAATTTGAAAGTCGATCGTCTGCTGATAATGTGTTGTCATGTTCGCATAAACTATCTATGTCGTTCTAATCTAAAATTAGAGATTATTGATCGATTGATCAAAATTTATCAATTACTACGAGTTTGGTGTCCCAAAAGTGAGCATCAAAAGAATATTAATTAATCATGTTAGGAAATAATTGATTACAAAACCTACTATAAACAACCTTGCATTGATCAGTATTCCAGTGTTGACGTACAACAGAATTGTACAAGTGATGGCGATGTATGCTGAAACACGTCATAAACCTTTCAATAATTCAAGGTTTGTCGGGCAAATAATAGTGTTTGCATCTTCACTCATGTGTAGGAAACGGGCCAAATATTATAAATATCTGCTAACAAATTTATCTTGTTAGGAGTTTTGTCTAATTATATACTGTTACGATCGAGAAACAATCGATGGCTCTCCTAAACTGCATTAAAGATCTTCTATCCAAAGCAATGCTCAATCTACAATCGGCAAACTAAACATGCGTAGAGACTGTTGCTTATCTTATGTCACTAATGACAGCAACACTATCATGGCAAAAAATCTATAAACTCATGTATATGGATCCTCAAATTATTTTCTTAGCTTTTATCGATCGCTCTCAGCGTAAATGATATAAGATTTGAAAATTAATATTCAAAATTTTAAATTCAAATTTTAAAGATGATAAAAATTTTAATTATTGATATTCGAGTGTTGCTTTATATTTTTAACTAAATTTAATTATTTTTTTTTAAAAAAAAACAAAGCAAAGCAAATAGTATACATCACCTCTCTCTCTCTCTCTCTCTCTCTCTCTCTCTCTCTCAAAAATAATAATAATAATAATAATATTTTTTTAAGAGAAAGGTAGCATGCTGTCGCTTCATTTATAGATATATAAACTCAGCTACAAAAGGTGAGACAACGTGGCCTCGAAGAAGAAAAAAAAAAAAAAGAGGCAAAGTCGCGAACACTAGACGCAATAAGCGGCCCAGAGCACCCGCCACTCCTAGATGTCCGCGAGCAGAGATCCTAGACCACGTTTCTTGTTAACGAAACATCTCCAATTGCGTTCTAGCCAAATGGCCCACCAGGTCGCCGCGATAGTGGTAAGTTCCCTGCTCCCGTAAAACCGTTCCCACAGTCGGTCAACTGTATCACAAGCTCGAGTCGCGTTCTTGTTCATGAGGAGGCACCTCACTAAAGAACTAGATGCGTCGCACCCGACAAAAATGTGATCCACAGTTTCCAAGGTCCCAAGGCAGAAAAAGCAATTGCCGATACCGTTCCAGCATCTTTTCTGTAATTTGTCGGCCGTTAATATTCTTCGTCTCAGTACTAGCCAGACAAAAACTTTGACCTTCAGAGATAGTTTTAAAATCCATAATTTACCAGAGCGCTTGTCTGATACACCAGTGTCCTGTAGAAAGTGGTACATCGATTTAACCGAGAACACTTCCGATGGAGTCCAACGCCATCTGAATTCATCTCTTCTGACCCACAATTGTGTCCTGACGAAAGTTCCTTTGAATTGTCGGAGCATATCTTCTTCAAAAGAAAAGTTAGGAGTAAACCCAACTAGCATTTTCCGCCATCTCCGTCCGTGATGCCCATAGCAATCTTGAAAAGAAAAAAATATTAGTTTTCTAATTCTTGAAAAGTTGTCAATGAAACACTACCCCATAGGTGCAGAGTTCTAGGTGGTTGTTGAATTAATGTTTGTTTCCTAATTAATATTTTGTGATTAACACTACCCAACAAAATCCTCACATGTCTTTGTATAATAATTAATTGTACCTCGTGATTCACACCTTGGGCCATTAAGTACCAGGGAAGTTGAACAACAAATAATGTAAGCACTGGTTATGTAGGCAAGCTTTATCAGCTAAACTTATCTAAATTAGATGAATCTCTCCTCTAAGAAGCAAAATTTTTAAGTCTCTGCATTGTTTTTTTGTTTTTTTTCTTTTCTTTTTCTGTAAGTAGATCGAGAATTTGTTGTCGATTTGTTAGAAAACTGGTATAAGATTCTTTTGCATTCATAGGATGTAATTAACAAGGACAACTTTTCAGATTGGGGAAAAGAAAGTAGATATATATATATAATACAACCCAGGAGGATCATGTACGTGTGTGCTGAATCTCAAGGTGTTGTCTCCAGATGGATTAAATTTTACTTTTGGCATAACATATAGAAGATTCAAACATAGTACGTATTACAAAATTAATTGTACCTTTTCTGAGAAGTCTAAGATCCAAGTGGAACAAAATATTGAAAAAGAGTAAGCATTCAGAAGGTAAAATTGATTTGCTAAAAAGTGCTGTTGAAGCAAGAGGAGTACTATACTTAAAATGAATAGGACCATGATAATATATTGTGGTTAGGAACCAATTGAGTATTACTTCCTCTCTCTCAATAATTAGAAGGTATAGAGAGAGAAAAGAGGGAAGAGGAAATGTCATTTTCTTTTTCTTTTTTTTTTTTTTTTTTTTTTTTTTTTTTTTTTGTGTGTGTTCTTCTTACGTCTTGAAATAAAGAGAAAAGAGGAGGTTTTTTTCATAGATCATCGGATTCTTTAAAATATTTTGATTCTTAGAATAAAAGAATATTTTTTTTGTTCTTCTTACGTTTCAAAACAGAGAAAAAGGAGATTTTTTTATAGATCGTCACACTCTCTGAAATATTCTAATTCTTAAGATCAAAATATCTGTTAAAATATGAGAAAAGATATATTTCTGTTAGACTCGAACCGAAGTTGGACCGTTGATCAGGTTAGACAGGATGACTAGTCAAAAATTAATTTTCTGATTGTTGGTCATCGAAGTGCACCTCAAAATCAAGCGATCTGGTTGAGAAAAGATTGGTTCAATCGTATTCTTCTCACAATCAAATACTCGGACTAAACAAAAAAAGTAGATTCGGTTTTAAAGAGCTGAACTATTGCTTATATCAATTGAAATGACTGATTACAAACTTAATTAATAAGAAATATATAATTCATCTTTATTCTCATTTTTATTCTTAATATATGATAAATCATAATCCACAATTTATGTGAATTGTATTGAATTAGAGCCCACTAATACCGACACGCAACAGCTAGGAACTAATGAAGTATCACTTCATCTCTCAATAATTAGAAAGTTGATAATGCGTGTAGATGATTTGAAAATTATTAAAGATTTTTTTATGTAATTATTAATAAATCCTTTATGTCACGTTTCTTTTACGTTCTAAACAAGCAAGTTATTCGAGAAGGCATAGCGTGATATCATTTATGAGAGTGGTTAGAGTAGTTACATTGAGCCGGTAGTTACATTGAGTCCGTGCATCAGCAAATTTGATTGTACGAATATTATTAAAATAATTATTTGTATGGTTGTGATGTCGCAATATATTATTGGTAAAAATTTGTCCATTAGATGCAACCAAAAGGTGGATAATTTTGCTGCATAAAACAAACGGCATATTCATTTTTAATCAATGTAATCAAAGATAATCTGAAATATTTTAATTAATATCACAAAATATCTGAATAAAATCCATGATATTTGTGGAGTCGGAGTATCAGTGTTTAGTGTACACAGGAACCAACACAGCAACACGGTGGCAAATCCGTAATTTCAACCATCGACAGGACCATTTGCAATCGCGGTTTCTCTACCCCCGTTATAACTTCGATTTGACATGATCTCATCTTTTTCGTAACGGTACTTTTCTTGTCACATCGGGGCCCACACCTCCCCGACCAATCAGAACGAGAATATATTACCTGCACTCGGTGTATCCACACACACAATGAGCCATGACGTAAATTAATAATTTAGAAAAAATTTATAGTTTAGAGTGTGAGGTGTATGATGTGAAATTGTACGCTCGGGCCAGGGATATTTTTCTCCTGGCCGATTGGACATTTTTGCCCCTCCCTCTCGCTCTGACGTTGACCACACCTCGAGTCCCCCGCCCCCCACAAGCACGTGATTCGCTTCGCCGCCGATCACGTCCGTTCGTTTCCCCTGCTATTCCATCCGACGGCTGGGATGAGGCCTCCGCTCATACCCATACGAAGGCTGAATCACATGATCGCCAGCTGTCAATCGTCTGTATACGCTTTTTATACTTCGCCATACGATGACGTGGCACCGAAGTAATTAACCGAGGTGGGATTTTTTTGATGCACCCGGTGCACCGTACGATGTGATGCGACGACGTTCTCTGCGGCCGCGATGGATTGGCGCCTCGCCACTCCTGGTTATTATCAAAAGACCATTTTACCCTTCCCCTTATCCATTAAAGGAAAATCCCGGGGGTCAGTTCCGTAATTTAGTAGCACTTGCCGACCCTGCCCTGCACCAATTATCGACGTGATTAATTTACGCTTAATAATAATTTTCGACTTTCCGGGGTTAGTTTGTACTTAATAATCATCCTAATCACGGCTCCCACTTCCCCTTCACCTCAAATTACCCCGATGCCCTTACTGCTCGTATCATGTCCTACGAATACTTGGCCACGGAGCGATAATTTGGTCAATTCAGTTTTAAAATGTTAGCCGTTAGCGGGGACAGTGGTGTCGGGGTTTGCGAGCAACTGCCCTCCGTACGATTGGACGGAACGGCGCCGGCGCGTCCCCACGCGTCACGCCCAAAAAATATATATTTTGTTTTCTATGTTATTACAATATATATATATATATATATTATATGTATTTATTTATTTATTATCTGTGTTTAAGTATTACACTAATTGATAAAAAAATTATTATAAATGTTCGATGGAGCTCGATTTTATACTCGTCGTCGAGGGTGAAGTTAAGAGTTCGCACTGTATATAAGATCACGACTTTGTGAGACAAATTTGTATGCGTATGCTATACAGTTTATAGTTTCACTATTTCATCTATCTGTCTATTCGAAAGTTGACATAATCTGGTTATGAACAATTCAACCGCTCTAACTTTAACTTTGACCAAAACAAATGCTCGTCCGTTAACCATGCATGAAGAGTTTTCCGTTTTACATGTGCGCATGTATGATTCCAAAGGAACAGTATTTTTTCATGCTAACATTATCTTTTCGCTGTTCACAACAGAAGGCGACAAAATCATAAGTCATGAATTAAAGTTAAGCATTTACTAGAAAACATGCCAATTTTATTTTATTATTATGAAGGAGAATCGTTGCGGGTCCAAATGCAGTCAAACGGGAGCTAGTTAAAACCTGTATACGAGGAGTTCGTATGTGTGCAGTGAAAGCATGCAGCGTGTTCGATCATTGGGTGGTGCGCTTCTTTGTTTTGTTTCATCAATCACTCATTAGTTTTTCTCAATCCAAATCAAATCTCTTTCCCAATATCCACTCAACAACCAAGCACAAATTAAAGTCACCAAATTTATGTTTGGAGCAACTACTTATACTAATTCGATTCCTTGTTTTGTCTTTAGAATAATTCATAGTATTTAATATATATACTGATGTATCGTATACAGATTAATATGTATGCGCATAAATTATAATACAAACATAAAGCACTAGCACACTGCACACATGGTGTTTATACAGCTTCCTATTTTGTAGGAAGCTGTATGCTTCTATCTTTACTCATTCGTGCTATTATTTGAGGCAGTATGCTTCGTCGCAAGGCGCGCAAGTAACCAGAATCCAATATCAGTTCTGTTTCGAAATTGAAAATAATTTTATATTTTCGACTCGTCGACAGTTTTATAATGCATATATAAATTTTGAAAAAAAAAATTTAAATATTCGTGTGGTGATCTGAAAGCGGAGGGTTCGGATCGATAAATTTTTTTTATTATAAAGTATTTATTTATTTTTTTTTTGTTCTAGCCAAATTGAGCTATTGCACGAAAAATATTATTGTATTATTATTTTTTTTAGATAGTAAATTTCTTATATTTTGTCCATAATTTTTTCCTTCAAACAGTTTTTACATTAATTTTTTTATTCTTTATTTTTATCGTATATTTGAAATTTATTTTATTTGGTGATCATCTTTAATTTTAAATTTGTTTAGTGTGCTGATGTAATGATCTTTATCTCTTTCTCTTTTTTATTTCAGTTTTTATTTTATTGAGGAGCACTGTTAATGTAACTCTCCAACGTGAACTGATTCTCTTGGATTGTGCAAATTCCATTTGAAGAGTTTTGAATATTATTTTATGGCATATCGGGTTGATACATCAAGCCCAAAATTGATTAATTAAATTAACAAAAATTACATGCATGGTTTTTAACAACGCCAGGATATGCATGCATGGCGCATCTTCTTCGAGGCCACATAACACAGTCAAAGACGATATTGCTCAAATCAATGCACACAATAAACCACGCATGGAGATTGATTGGAGACCACACCTCCAAGCAAGTGCTTATTCTTATTCATTATAATATATTTATTTTTTCGGAATAGCACTTTGAATAGATCGTATAATAAATTAATTTAGTTTTTGAAACAACTTCTTGTATATAATTTTACCTTCTACATAATTATATATAATTTTAAAAAAAATAAATATGACTATCTAAAAGATCTACATGTTAAAATTATTTAATAAAATAAAAATAAAAGCTCTAAATTTAAAATAATTTTTTTTTATTTATATTTGAATCAACGAACCATCAATGCGTGGTAAATTTTTTATCTTAATAATGTTTAATTAATAAACCTCTTAGAAATTATAGCTATAACAAATAAATTATATTTTTTTCTGGTCAGTGGTGTATGAATGAAGTATAAATACAGAGGATTTAGGCCATATATATATATATATATATGTGTGTGTGTGTGTGTGTGTGTGTTTCTTTTATTTATTTATTTTCCTTCTTTCCCTCCTATTAATACGGAGGTAATTAATATGGTGATGATTTGATCATATGAAAATAATTTTGATATTACACCACTGCCTCATTAATATTCAGTTAAATCTGTTTGATAAAATTTGGTAAAATTTGACAATAACACATAATTAAAATAGATAAAAAAAAGAAGAAGAAGAAGAAGTAATTAGCCAATGCAATTCACCCGTTTTGCTTCTTACATCCATATCCGGTATTCGGCAGCGTAACTACTCGAAGCACCGACTTCATAATTATAGGTCGAGTTGATCCGAACAAGACCCGATAACGGGATTGGATCACGAACCCGAGACCCAAATTTCGAGCGCGATGGAGTTGAGTAGACCCGCTGAGCCCCACCAATCACCAATCTCCTGTTTGGCTCGCATTCCCTCGCACTTCGTCTTCTCGCCGAGCTCGGCTCCCTCGCTCATGGCGACCCCGCTACGCCGCTACTCGTGCGATTCAGCGCCGCAAACCCTAGAATGGATGAGCGCCATTGCCGAGTTCCTCCGCCCTTACAAGCCACTCATGGACGCCCGCGTCGTCAACTTCTTCAAGGTACGCCCCAAACATTAACCTAGCTCCCCCCTCCGAGTACACTTCGCGGAAACCCTAGGTTTCTTTAGGTTTTTTCCGTTTTTATGAGATTAGGATGTTGGATTATGCAGGAGAGGTTGTGGGAATTGGTGGATGAGGAGTGGATGGAGTGTCTCCGGAAGGAATCTGTTGAGATTTTACTGAAGTTGCCATCGGGATTTGTTCGGGTATGATTCAATGATCGGCTAAAATCGTTTTGTTTTATATTTTTAATCTTGGTGATAGTATCAGCTCGATTTAATTTACTATTTTGTCAATAAGAGTAGGTTAGATTGTTCTTTGTTTAATTCCCACATATGCGACAGGAATACTGGCCCAGATCCCTGCAAAAATTTGTACTTAAACTGAGGTCTCTCACTGTTCCTCGAGAGCCATTTTCACATCCAGTATGTTCTCTATGATTGTTTCTAATTACTGCAATTTTATTGCTATCAAAATATTTGCCTGGTCTCCAAGTTCATGAGAAACAAATGGGTTAATTTCCTTTTAGGAATTAAGAGAATGCTCTTCTCAGGAAAACTTCTGATAATGCACTTCGTTTGTTACCATACAAGTCTTATGCTCTCAAGAAAGCACTAGTAATAGAGTTTAAACACCACACTGATGCATGCTTAATGCCAATTTCAGGCTCCTTGGCCAACAAGCATTGACTTTCTTATCAACTCTGATTTCGTTTTGTATATTTACTGTTAAATTATATAAGCCATTTTATATATGCAATTCACTTGCTTTTTTTTTTTTTTTTTTTTTTTTTTTTCAAATTACAAATCTTGCAGACTCTATGCAATTTGCACGTGGCGCCACTTGGTACCGTCATTGCTCAGGGCATGAATTCAAAGAAGAAGCATGAAGTAGGTAAATGAGGTGTTCAGGAGAAATGTGGCTTCAGTTTAACTTATATGACCTGATAAAGCTCCATACATGCTATATCTATACTTGTAACATATCGTTACAAGCTGTATATATGATATCCTAACTTTTTCGTGAACAGGTAGAGATTCTCACTGCATTAGTTAGCAGGATTGCTAGTGATTACGGAGCTGAAACAATCATTGATGTAGGTTCTGGTCAGGTAAGATATTTCTAATCATTTTGCCTATATATACTTTATTTCTAATAGGAATTTCACTTGCTCATGATGTGACTGAAGGTAATGGTTATAACTTCAAATCACTGATCTACTTGGGTAGATAACATTAAACCTTGCTAAAAAGCTTTGCTGGGTTGTGCAAATTGAGTTTGAATCTAGGCCAGGCTCAAATTTACTTGCCTGTGACATCTCAACAAATGGAAGTTAGTATTCTTTGCCCTATTAGCTTGGTTTAATTAGCTGATTGGCTGTTTATTGGGCAAATAGGGGAAGCTTTGTAGTTTATCATATATTAGGATTCCTTGTTAATGATGCTCGTTCTTTCTCAAGCTTTCATTTGCTTACACCTGCTTATTTGTTGTTATCAGGGTTATCTTGCACAAGTGCTGGCTTTTGAGTATCACTTTTATGTGATAGCAATTGATGCTTCTTTGCACCATGCAACTGTTACAAATTCTCGTGCAGAGAGAATAAAGAAGCATTATGCGGCTAGATGGTATGAATCTTTTAAGAATTAAGGATAATATGTTGTCTTCGAAGTTTTTCTTTTCTACTTGTTCAAGTTCGTGATTATTCCATTAATGTGTTAGTGCAGAGAATCAACATCTGAAAGTGCCAAAAACTGTCACTTGCCATGTTCTATCAAGTGAATCATTGACTGCATTAAGTTCTGCTGTAGTACCTGAAAATAGAGCTGAACAGGTAAAGGAGACTGGGAATAGTTTGAAGACTAATGTTTAAGATATTTTTTTAATAAAATATAAGTAAAGCTTCTTTTTTGTCCAATGACCAGTGTATCGAACCTCCGTTGGTTCTTGCTGGACTTCATGCTTGTGGAGACCTTTCAGTAAACATGCTAAGGTTGGTTTTTTTTTTTTTTTTTAACTATTTAATAATCCGTGGAAATACAATTGATTAATTATTATTATTAATCTGTATTTGTATGTTAATTTCTATTAGCATATTTTATGTTTATTAGTTGATATTCTAAGTCTGCCATACACTGTTCTTTTATAATATTTCTATTTGTTTCTAATACTTTTTCCTATCTCAGAGCATTTGTTGACTGTGAGCGGGTTAAAGCATTAGTAAGCATTGGTTGTTGTTACAACTTACTATCTGAAGAAAGCTGCGAGAAGATCAACACGTCTTCTGGATTTCCGATAAGCAGCGCTGCTAAATTATCTTCCTTAATTTTTGGAAAAAGCATGCGTGATCTTGCTTGTCAGGTATGCTTATTTATCTTCTGTTATCATATGTCTCCTTATAAATTTTATGGTTTAATTTGTTTCCCTGCATGGAGGCCTTATGTTTGGAAAGTAATGGAAGCATTGAGCTGTATACAATATCAGGGGTACTTTGCAAATTGCATTACTGTAGCTATTTTGGATTCAGATCTGTACTTGAATTGCCATCATTTATATTAATCTTATAGAAGTGAGGTTCAATTGAGAGATGCTAGTTCAACTCTGGCCTTTTTTCATCTTAAAATTTCCCGGCATTCTTTTATTCCACCTGGCATCCATTATCATTTGCCGAGTCATTTGTAACACTTTCAAGAGACATATGAGGAATCAGATTGCTGTGATAAAGGAGACAACATTTTCATTTCCTGACATTTTTTTGTGTAACTTTACACATTGGATTTACTTTTTTGCCTTGCTGTCGTAGTGCTTTTTGTGCATTTCTAGTTGAGAAAGTAGCTGATAGATCCAGCATATTTAAAGTGAAATGGGTACTTTCTAGAGTGCAGAGCGATGGAGAAATCTTACGCAAGAAATTGCTTTGCAGAATTTTGATGTTCATGCCTTTCGTGCTGCTTTTCAAATGGTAAATATTCTCTTTTTCTTCAGTACTTCATGGTGCTTGGTCTGTTTCTTGATTGGTTTGTCTTTTGAATGCCTAAGTACTTTATTATTATATATGTTATTTGTTAGCAATTTCAACTATGGTAAAGCGAGAAGGAGATTAATGCCTACTATTTGAAGAAAAAAGGTTACTGTCTGTAACTTCATATTGTTGTCCAAAAAATGAAATATCTCGCTTGTAAGTTTAATGAAAGCTTAGCCGTCTCTTCATAGCTTCTTAGCTTTCTTTTATTTGAGATTCAACTTTTGTTGTTGTGTGACGCTGATACTTGTGATATTATGTGATGCAATCAACACCCTCAGCCTCGACTAATTATCTGTTTACACTCAGCTTCTTGAGAAGCACTTTCCAGAGGTCCTAAAATCCAGTCCATCAATCGGCCACCAAGGGAAAGCTCTACGTCGTCAAAGATTTAGGAGAGTGCTAGAATCTCATTTGGTTATGGAGGCAAATAACAACTTTCCTTCTGCTTCCAAGGAACAATGTGTGGTTGACGCTAGTAAATCCCTGGAGTCTGATGAGGTTGAAGCTGTTGCTGGATGTTGCAATCACATTGAGCCAACAGGTGAAATCAGAAAATTTGATGATCTTGCGCATGCGTTGTAATTGTTATCTACCTAAAATCATCTTTCAGGGTGGAGCTGTTACTATCTTCCCGGTTTCTTAAGAAAATGAACTTTGAATAACACTTCGTAGTTTGTTTGCAGACATCACATGTGCGACCTTGGATTTTCCTAGCCAATTCGGTGTGACCAACTCTCTTGGAAAGTCTGATAAATACGTGCTTTTCAAAGAGTTTAGCAAATCTGGACTAGGCCATCTTGGTTGTGGGACCTTAGGAGATACTGATCTCCATGAAATATGGAACGATGTGCAACCTTTCTGCGTATGTTGCCTCAAGTATTCTGTTTTTCGTTCTTATTGTAATTTTCACATGTGAAAACTCTTTTTTACCTGGTTTAGGTTGCTGTTCTTTGTTGCATTTCTCATCTGATGGGTGTTACTATGCCACTTTACTACACTACATTTTGTAACTAGATTGATCAACATTTGGATGACACATTTGTTAGAATCAGCTTAAGGAACATCTTAAAATTGAAAATTGCTGCTTGAAGGTTCACAGACTTCCATGTGTTATGAATATCTGTCTCATTGTTGAATAACAAAAAGGTGAAACTTTTTATAATGAAATCAATTAGCAAAGAGCAAATGTTTTATTTCTCTTGAAACAAGATAGTTTTCATATGTAAATATTACTTGCATGCTTTCTTAGGTAACTACTATGTAGCTCCTTCAAGTATTGATCTGCTGCATTCTTTTTAAATCTAAGATGGTTGACTAGTCTATTTTTTCTGCCTTATCTTTTCCCTACGTGGCTTTGTTTGATTTGTTCCTCAGACATAATTCCTTAGTCTGTCAATTAGTTCACTATACTATCTATTTTACCATTATGAGTGTTTCCTTATCAATCCCATACACACATGTAACTGATATTTATGTGTCCAAGTTGTGAGAATTTAAACTCCTTTTCACTCTGTTCAGAAGAGAAAACTCACTGGTGGCTAAACTAGATATCAAGTGTATCATAACAGATACTTCTGTTGATGCAGGAACTTATAGGTCCTTTTTGGTCTCTTCGGGCTGCTTTAGGTCCGGTGGTGGAAACTTATATTTTACTAGATAGATTATTATTCCTTCAAGAGCAAGGCAGTTCAGTTGAAGCATTGTTGGTTCCTATATTTGATCCTATTTTATCGCCAAGAAATATGGCAATAATTGCTCGGAAGACTGATGCAGATTCACTTAGATTGTGACATGGTAATTACCCTTGCAATCTCTGAATGTGCAAGTGCATGGCATAGCATGTTAGCTTGTTGATACCTTGCTTTGTTTCTGATGTTTTGTCTTAATATTCTAGAGGACCTCTATATTCACATAAGCAGTCTGTACTTTTCCTGTTAGACTTGATGAGCCCCTGATAATTTGCATGAAGCTAATTGCCTATCTCAAGAACCATTCTGCTGTAGCGTTTTCTTTAAAGTTGTAGGATGACCATATTGAAGGAGCAGGATCTTCTTAGAAACAAATTGTTGTTCTTGGGATAGACCAAACATTGTGCGTATTCATATTCTCTGCTTGACTTTGGACAAAAGAGCACAATGAATCTGAAGGAACTTGGCTAAGTGCCCGAAACACTGTTCTTTTTGCAAGTTTTGTATTGGTTGCTTTGTTTTTGTTCTGTTTTTTATTAGAACATTATGTTTCTTTGCCAACGTAATGCCACTGTATGTATATGTCATTTGTTACTTGTTGTGGCTTGCGGAGACGACTTAGTGCTTCTCTTGTCAAATGTCATGTACCTACTACAAGCGTATGAGCCGCCAATGAAGATAAGATTTTCTTGACTTTGGCTAGATTTTTTGTTTGTTTAATGAGTGTTACTCTATTTTACTTGAATAATGAGATCTCCTTGTTTTACTTGAGTAATTTCCTTCAGAATTTGTTTGCCCTCTATTTTTAATCTTCAATTGTCCTTAAATAACAGCTTTAGGAAATGCATAATTGTAGGTTGATCCATCAGGCAACTGAAGGCATGCTATTGTAGCCTCGTAGGTTAAGTAAGAATCTCGATATATGGGTTGCTTAGGAGGATCTATGCGGAAGAATAATTTTCTCAGACTACTTTCGCGTGAAATGTCGTCTGCCTTGTCGCTACATATTTCTTTTTTTTTTTTGAGAGAATTGTCGCTACATATTTCTAAAATGTATAGATAAGGACTCATACACGTCATCTTGTTTTCATTGTGATGATCAATACCACCTCCTGTGTTGTTACGTCAGTCTAAAAAGGGCATGATATTTCTATATCAACAATTTTTTGGACCAACCTTTAATCAACAAGTTCTCATTAATTCATTTTCTACCTAACTTCACACTTACCTACAGTTACATGTAATAATAAATAGGGTGATTAGTTGGGAGATTTGACTTCAGTTGTGCTGCTTTATCTTATTATGCTGATTGTAGCAAGTTGTTTTTATTATTTTTGGCTACTGATACTGCATTCTCTTTTGTGATGTGGTGATCTAGCAAGTAGTACTTGCTATTGTTGGTAATTGATGTTTTATATTTTCTTTGATACACTTAGTTTCGGTTTTTTATCTTCACATAGCCAAGCTGTTCCTTAAGATAACACATAATGCTTTTACATTGCTCAACTAACTGTACTGGCTAGTTCTAATGGCGACTGGTCACAATCTTCTACTTTGAGCATACATCTGTTTGCAAGTTGAGGGTCATCTTTTATTTCTTTTTATGAATAAAATATCTTTCTGAATTGTTCTTCATTCTTCAACTGCATACGGCTATGTTAAGCTCCTTATTCAAGTGCAATTGGCAACCTATTATTTAGTTTTTCTGAACTAAGCATTTAAGAAAAAGTTAGCTCAGTTGGTTTGGTTGAGAATGACATTACGTGCCTAACAACGCTGACTCCTCTGCAGATATAGAATCCAAAGGTTTCCACCTCATCAGCCACCACTTATCTGTCGAGTCACACAATCTATTGAGATCTATTAGTATTATATTATCACCCCCATTGGAGAAAGAAGCATGTGAAGGTTGACTTAAATTGGGTATCCATTCAAGATTTCTTAGTATATATACTGCTTGATCATGCCATTTTGTAACTTTTATGAAGTATGATAGCATTTTCATTGCTCGTGTGCTTGTGGAAAGTGATGTGCCTTTCTTGTATTCGGATGTTCTGTTCTTTCTTTTCGATGAATTTTATTAGACTGGGTGCAATTCATTTGAATTTATTTCTCCATCGTGCAGGCCCGGCCCACTAATTGTGGGCTTTGAGAAGTGGTCCAGTTGATTCAATTATCTATTGGATTTGTCATGAGTTTTATCTGGTATCTTTTCATCCGTAGTCGCTGTTGTTTGAACTCTTTTTTTTTTTTTTTTTTTTCCTTCTTTTGAGATACCTGACAAAAGATTAAACTTCTTTGATTGATGACAGAAAAAATGAAAGCGTGGTGTTATTAATAGAGCCAAATTTACTTTTGATTGAGAGATTCATTATATATAAACATTACTGACTAATTGAATTTCACGGGTTGTAATAGCTGATATCTGGATAGCAGAAGTTGCTTTGTTAATAACATCATCTAGGATGTGATTGGGTTTACTACATTTGATTGCTCTGTCTTGCATAATTTATGATCTTATTCATAGCCAGCTGGTGATGTAATAGCCTGATTCCGGATGATGTTAACTGATCTTTTAGCCCTCTGCAGGTTCCAGGTTCTGCATCATCTGGCCTGTTCAAGTAAAATAGGCCTCGTTTAGCTCTATAAGATGAGGACAACTGTGGAGGTCATGGTCATGGGTGAAAAGGATGGTGCCTCTATAGTGCTGGGGAGATTATTCTGCATAATAACCAAGGAACTTCAGAGCCGTCAGGCTTCCTCTCTCTTGTCTCGAGAAATTGTTGCCTCGACCTAATCCGCCACTTCAGCTGTGAACTGGTTGTCTCGTCTCCATCCATCAATCTCAACTTTCGCACCTCACAACCCAAGTCACTTTCTCGAAACAATAAACTTTAATTTGACGAAAGGTTTCAATTCCTTTGGTGGCGGCGATAAAAGTGGAGACGGATATTGGGTGGGAGTTGAGAGAACCGGTCAATGACTGAAGTGATGAACCAGTTCCATGTAATAATTTCTCCTTTCATTCTTTCTCTTCAAGCCTTATCCTTTTGCACACACCTGGAGTCATCCTAGAAGGTCTCATGTCATCAAATCTCATACTTTTAATTGAAAGAGCCAACACCTGAGCTGATCTTCTCTGGAGATCGACCCGGAAACTGTTCCTTTTCTTCTGGTTAATGTGCTGGTTTCACCACAGCCGATCAACTCATATATAGTGCTAAGCAGCATTTACTCGCTTTCTCTTTCGATACTTTTGTTTGTTTATAGCAGTGCCCTATTAGCTCAATTACGGAGTTCCGTGGTCTCAACCAATTGACTGTAGCAAGGTTGTGGCGGCTATGACCGCAACAAATTTTACGCCATGTGGAGGGGGCCGGAGATACGAATCGGTTAGTTCTATCATTCCCGCCCCTTTTTTTTTTTTTTTTGTTATGGATGGTGAAATTAGTAGGACAAAGTTTTACTGATAAAGTAGGTACATTAAATCTCAATTCATCTTTATATCGTATATTGCTGTGGTTGGTAAATGCTATTCTTACAAATGGCAAGTCGACAGTAATTTACAAAATTTTAAATTTAGTAGTGAGCTTGCAAAGTATTGTAGAATATGTTTGTTATTTTAGTATTTTACTCCATTGGTTGCTCGCTCGCTTGCTTGCTTGCTTGCTTGCTTGTAATGTAGTTGGAGAATCCGGTTAGATATGCGTAAAATCGTAGAGAGATTTAGTACAGGATCAATCATTAAGCTCACTGCCTGCCCTACCACGGGCGGATGCAGCGAATGTGCCTAATCAGCAGGCCGTGGGCCTAATCAGGCGGGCCACGTGAGTTGCCAATATTTTGGAAGTCTTGCTTGATGGCAATGTGACGGACCAAAGTCTTTCCTCAGAAATAAATTCTTTAAAACAAAAGACGGACCCAAAGTCGCCATCACTGAAAAAGCTTCCTCTGCATGATATCGCAAGTGGCGCCGAACAAGCTCGGATTTGATGTGTCTCCAATCAATTTGCCACAATGAGCCGAGCTCAAGTTGTTATATGTCCAATTTCAATCCGAGCCGATTCGGCGACGGCTCGCCCCAGCTCGATCCCCTGATTACAAGTACTATGTCACAACGGAAGAGCATCCTATGCATTCCTTATGCATTGATGAGCTGTGACACTATAATATACACTATATAAAGGATGGGTAAATTGTACGGCCCTAAACCATGAGGGAGGAATATTTTGGTTCTTAAATTTTAATTTTTTATAATTTTTAGCTTGAATTTTTAGAATCAGTATAATGGAGTCTCACAATATAATTTAGTTAATTAAGTTTGGGCATATTGTTGATGCAAAAGTGATACAATATTTTAATTATTAGCATATTATTAATTACTGCATTGCTTTATCATTTTTTATATTTATAATATATGTCAACTAAATTTGACAATTGAATTTGATTGTAATAATTTTAAAAATTTAAGTCAGAAATTATAATAAATTAAAATTTGAGAACTGAAGTATCACCCAGCTAACAGGTGGTTTGAGGACCAAAGGTACAATTTACACTATAAAAGATAGAAGAGTTGTAGAGATTTTCTACAAGTGTTTTAGAATGAGATATGCCTTCAGCTACTTTAATTAATTAAATAGAAGATGGACCCATTCGGCGGAAATATGATGACAGGACTAAAGGGAAAAAAAAAAAAAACGGTGGGGGCTTCTTCTGGAGAGGAGGTGAAGTTGCTGATACAAACTGAGATATACTCTGCTCCGAATGCTCAGATTCTTGGGAGGGCTAGTGAAATCCCAGCATGCTTATCCAAAAAGCGCTCTTAAACAAAGTTTCAGGAATTTGCTTAAGCCCAAAATATTCTATCAAAGCAGCATGCCATCTTCAAGTAAAATATAGCACAAAGTTTTGTTTGTTTGTCGGATAAAGCAGAAAAATAGGGTGAACACTCCTGGTTTGAACTGCGATTCATTGTTGTCGCATCTAATTCAGAGAGGTGGATCATTCTAGGTATATTAACTAACATGGATATCAAACAATCACAAACATGATTCGAAATATTACTGTTTATTTAGAATTCTAGATGGACCAATCCAGCTCCTCTGTTCACTTGTGCTTTATAAACAATTCCAATTAAGTAATACAACAAAACTTTCTTGGTGGAGAACATACTGATGAGTAAGTTAGAGGATAGGTATAAATTGAATTTCTGAATTTCTTTTGTTCCTATGTACTGTTAAAATTCAAAAAGGTGGAAAAGTTTTTTAAGTTTTATCAAATGCGCACATGCGGTGGTAGCGACCACCTGCTGCAGCCGCCTGCAAAATACGGCCAGGGTAAGAACTACGGGATCCGACCACTGCTGTGGTTGAGGTTGAGATTGAGGTTGGTACGGTTGCAGTGACGAGTAGGACCACAACTTGCTGCCGCGTGGGGTTTGAGGGTAGGTTCTTTTATTTTATTTGTTAAATATATATATATATATATATATATATAAAAAAAAAAAAAAAAAAAAAAAAAAAAAGAAACGACCATTCCTCTTTTAATTTACCATTTCACCGTATTCCCCTTCCTCCTAAAATTCCCTGCTTAAAAAGTTGACCTGGGCCGCTATTAATACACCTCATAATCCCCCCTCATTATTTACATACATATCTCAACACCAAACAAAGTACTACACCTCCCCTTATTATTAACTACACCTCTCTCTTTCCTCTATTCCCTTCTTGGATACATATATCGATCGATCTCCATGAGCTTCTTCTTGAGCATGGTGGAGGCAAAGCTGCCTCCCGGGTTCCGGTTCCACCCGCGGGACGACGAGCTCATCTGCGACTACCTCGCCCCGAAGATCGCCAAGGAGAGCAAAGGCGGCGGCGGCTGCCCCGCGTTGGTCGCCGTCGATCTCAACAAGTGCGAGCCCTGGGACCTTCCTGGTCAGTGCATAAATTTTCATTTTACCAATCCATAATTTTACTTTCTTAATTAATTTGTTCTTTCTCCTCCATATTTATTTGCTACTCCTTTAATTTCTTTTAAGATATTAGAAAGGTAGCAGCTTATATATGTTATTCTCTTACATGTATGTACATATCTTTTTTTGTTTTTCCCATCATCATGCACAACACATGCACCAGAGAGAGAGAGAGAGAGAGAGAGAGAGAGAGAGAGAGATCTAGAGAGATCTAGAGTGGTGATTGTTGAGCTCAAAGTTGTACCCTAATAAAGAATTTAATTATCAGGTGTTACACATGGGGAATAAATCTTCTTCGATCTCCCAATGATATTAAGGTTTTTCATTAAAAAATTAGCTAACTTTTACCAAGATGGGAAGCATAGGACAAGGAGAAACCTTTTAATTTATCAACCCCTTTACAAAAGAGTAAATATATTTTATAAATTTTATATATATAGCCTGGCTCTGAGAGTAACTTAAGCATTGCACTCTGAATCATGCTAGTGTTTTTATTTTATACTCACTTTTATGTAACAAAATTCCCCCACAAAAATACTTAATTAGTTATTTAACAATTTATTTGTAATCATATTCTAACTAATCAATATATTATGTGCCCATTTTTCCTCATTCAACAATCTCCTTTTTTATTTTAACTAAAGTAAAAATTCTAATTTAAAGTTTTTATACAGTAAAAAAATATTTTGATAATATTAATTTGTTTGATTCGTTCGAATAATTTTACTTGAAAAATACAAAAAAAAAAAAAATTCTCACAATATTATAAATCCTTTTTAATTGACTTTTCAAATTTGTTTTGCTTAATTGATCATCATGGAAGCACTCTTGAACATATATATATTCTCCTTAATAATAATCTTTTGAAATTCCCTTACATAAAGAGAAATCCATGAAAGTGGCATCCATTATAATAACTTCTAAATACACCTTTTCCCTGATATATATATACATATCACCACTCCCAAACTTTGATGCTGTTACTTTGTCCTTTTTTTGGAGTGGGGAACTTCTTTTCCTGTAACAGAAAAATATTCTCTCTACCAAAATTTTGGCCACTTTTCAACCTCTTCATCCCTTCCACATGATGATTTTATTTCCTGCCAACTTCATATTTTCTTTGGTCATATATATATATATATATATATATATATATATATAGTATGTAGGCTTCTTAAAGAGCGCGACTCACGCTCGAATCGGGTGCTTATGATAGTGGATTGGCACAAAAATATGAGTTTTGAGTTTTAAGATGTATCCAATTATAATGAAAATAAACGTTTCGATCGTTAGTTTTGAACTTCCAACGGAGTAAGATCTATTTGTTGGAGTGAATACATGTTCGTACGCCAAACAAAACGTTAAATCTTACGATATAATTTAGAATTGCTTAGAAAGGTAAATTAAAAGCTGGCCAATTCCGTATACCAAACTAATTAAACAAATCTGTAAATGAAATGAAGTGGAAAAGTATATGTATTTGTTCATGCTAAAGTAGGAAAAATGGATGGCCTATTGTTTGAAAGCTAAGTTAGGAGGGAAAACTCCAATATAGCTAGTAATCCATTTATACCCCTACTAAAATCATTTAAACAAGTAATTTAAATAAAAGTTATTTGATTTATTAATTATTGAAAAATATTACATGATTATTGGTAACAAAACAAGCGTTAATTATTGCTTCAATGAGTTAGTTTAACAGGGACATATTCCATACTATTGAAAAACAAACACACAAAAACCATGGAAATTTTTTTTATTATTTTTTATTTTTTTGAAAAACAAGCCAATAAACACACAAAATATATGGGATTTTTTTTTTTTAAAAAAAAAAACTAAAAAATATCTATTGAAAAAAAAAAAAACAAACAAAAAACCTGAATTTCTTTTATAAATCAAACCTGGCGTCGCCCGGGTTCGAACCGGAGACCTTCAGTGTGTTAGACTGACGTGATAACCAACTACACCACGACACCTTTTAAATTTAAATTTAAATTTTAAATATTTGATTATTTATTAATTTATTATTATTATTAAACCAACTGGGTGTAGCTCTTTTTACAAGTGCTTTTGTAATGGTATTCGGCTTAGGCTTATCTTCGGCATTACAATTTCTAAAAGCATTCAATTTTACATTTTAAAGATAAAAACGAATAGAACTTATATGAACTATGACCAATTTAAGTCGGCTATCAAAACTTTTTGAAAATTTAATTTCACTATCCAATCTTTCAATTTGTTTGTTTTGAATTAATTAACAGTATTTCGATTTTAAAATTAATAAATATCGAGTCGTGAGAATTATATAAAATGTATTATTTTAAATATAAACAACGTATTCAAATTAAACGTGGTTGACTACTCAAATCAATCTAAATGAAAGAATAAAATAATAAAATCAATTTTTTTTAAAGTTAAGTAGCAGACTCAAAATAATTTATAATTAAGATTATATATAAGTTATGTATGTTTTTATCAATTTTAAATAAATGCTATATGAACCATCAGTCTCAAATTAGGTTCGATGAGTAGTTCGTATGCACATCCCCTATACAAAAATTCAAAGCTTTTACAAGATAAAAAACTCAAAGTTAACGGAATGAAAATTATATATCAATTTCAAGTTGAATCTTTTTGATAATAATATTAGTAATTACTTAATAAGCTCTTAATTAGGAGATTATATTAAAAAAAAAACTGTTAAATAATTATATAATATATACATATAAATAAAAACACTACTCAAACAGCAATTTCATGCGTCGATATCAGATGCATGGGACTCTCGACTAACCGAAGAACCAAACGGCCAGCCAGGATGAGCTGCACGAATCTCAAAGCTGGACCAGTGGGGGAGGTTCAAAGCTTTCCATTCCAATACAGGCTGGTTTGAGATACATGTGTATGGAAGGATATGAAAAGGTGGGGATGGGGTGTTTGATGTTGACGTGGCGACGTTTCTACAGTCGACACATAATCACCAAATTTACCATCATGGGGTTAGGTTAGATGCTGATGCCAAAGATATAATCCCTCCCACTCCCACTCTGTGTGTGTGTCTCTCTCTCTCTCTGTCTCTCTCTCTCTCTCTCTCTCTCTCTCTCTCTCTAAATTCTACACTATATCCAATTAATGTGTGAAAAAAAAACTTCTAGGTTTGTTTGGTTTCGTACCAACTTATGAACGAATTTACCTAAAACCATTGTCTTTTACAATTTCTACCTATGATGATTCTTCCTTTCGTGTAGGATTTGTTTTGTTTTGCTCCAGTGAAATTTTCACTAAAGAAATTTTTATGCTAGATTAATTGTTCGAAAGAGTTACGTATGTAGAATTTTTCTGTTTACATAATTATACGTGTATATATATATATATATATGTAATGTACTTATATAGGAGGTTCGATTGCCCTTTTTTTATTTCTACCTATAATGATTCTTCCTTACGTCTAGGATCTGTTTTGCTCGAATGGAGTTTTTGCTAGAGAAATTTTTACGTTGGATTAATTGTTCGAAAAAGTTACATATATACGCAGAATTTTTTTGTTTTCATAGTTGGACACATAGGTAATGTACTTTCTGATTATTATTATTAAAAGTAATTATAGGAGGTTTGATTGCTATTTTATTAAATATTCTGCTGTTGCAAATATAAAATTATGTTTTAAATTGGACTCTTAACTTTTGAGATACGAAAAGTTTCTTTTAGCTATCTATAGAGTTTTTCCATACCATGTGCAACAAGGACTATATTTTGAGAGAAAGCGTATGTAGAGTATTTCTCACAGAAAAGTTAGTTTATAAGCTAGATTAAAGTTAAACAGGCATTATCGATCATGTGTCGGAAATTATGATTATGTTAATGATAAGCATTAAGAATAAATAAATAAATATATATATATATATATATATATATATATATATATATATATATATATATAGCTTTACAAAGTGAAGAGATTAGAGGTAAACCCTAAACAGGCTACAACTTATTTCTAGTTAAGATATAAGAAAGAAAATCAAGTATATAAAGTGTTCCTCACTACTTGCTAACTAAAAGCTTGTGTGCATGGGTATATATGAGTGCTTGTTATTTGTAGCATGCACTGAGCTAGCATATATATATATATATTATATTTGATTTTGTTGCTGAAATATTTGTTATCAGAAACGGCATGTGTGGGGGGGAAGGAGTGGTACTTCTACAGCCTGAGGGACCGAAAGTATGCGACGGGCCTGCGAACGAACCGCGCGACGCTGTCGGGCTACTGGAAGGCCACAGGGAAGGACCGGGTAGTGTCGCGGCGCGGGGCGCTCGTCGGCATGCGGAAGACGCTCGTTTTTTACCAAGGCAGGGCCCCCAAGGGCAAGAAGACTCCCTGGGTCATGCATGAGTTCCGCATCGAACCGCCACCCCTCGCCACCGCCACCGCCACCGCCGCCCCGCACCTGGCCAACAACAACAACACCCCTCTCAAGGTGAGCAAGTTTATCATGCATACAGTATCATTTCACGCATCCACCGTTATGAATTTTATGTTACTTTCATGATTAGAAACTAAAAATGTAATATGCGTAAAAATTTTGAAAACTAAAATCAAACTCCACAGTTCAGAACCTAGTCTAACATAGAGGAAGTGCAGTAGAAATGCTTCAATGAATATATGACAAAATAAAGATGCAAAAAAAAAAAAAAAAAAAACCTTTGATCGGTAATAATTAAATACTCTAACATAGCATATTGATTTGGTGCAAATTTTCATATTAATTAGTGCCATAAATTCATAATTAAAACTACCTTTTTATGTTTAACAGAAATAATAATTAAGTAACAGATCATGCGAAACATCATTTCTTGAGGTATTGATGTAGATAAGTCAAAATAGCAAATTTGTTGTATCACAGTAATTATGAGATTAAAAAAGTGAGTTTCTAGCGAAAGGGAATAGTTGGTGTTAATATATATATATATATATATATATATATATATATATATATATATATATATATTACTTTTCTTCTTTCCTTTTTGTTTTGTTTTTTTTCTTATTATCATTCAAAGGCCTTTCTCATTCTTTCATTGAAATAAAACAAAAATTCTACATATATGCTAGTTGTTTTCCAAAAGCTACCACATTAATTAACAATTGCTTTCATGATTCTGAGCCATCTTTTTAAACTATTTTTGTCTTTATGTGTAATAACTGGTAGTTTTTAGATTTCACTAGTAATGTTGTCACACCCAACTATACTGTTGCACTTGTGTCATCCTTTTCCCATGTTGCTTTCAAAATAATTGCTGTCATTTTCTAGGGTCTCCACAAAAAAAAAAAAAAAAAAAAAAAAAAAAAAAAAAAAAAACTCTCCTAATCCAATCGCTTTTAATTATTCCATCTTTCATCTTGTCCTCTATTAAGATAAACATTCTATTATTAAAAAATGTGATAAAAGGGTCCCATTTACATGGCTCAATTTGTATATATATATATATATATATATATATATATATATATATATATACATATTATATTCCAGCATTAATTCAATTAAGGATTTATTAGATATTTCTTTTGTTATACTATTATTCAATTCAATTCATTAATTCCACAATCTAATTAATTGTGTCCTCTTCTCCTAAACCCTATCCAACTTCCATACAAAACATGAAAAAAAAAAAAAAAAGGAAAAAAAAAAGCTCAAAGAAGTGCAAGTCCAATGTAAATAATTAAATATTACAAGCTTTGAATATAATCAATAATACTTTATTGTATCTGAAAACTTAAGTTATTGGCCACAACAACAGATCCACTAATACAACTACCATATAGTCTACAACAATGACCTTATTATTATTTCTTTTCTTTTTTCTCTTTTGAGCAATGATCCATATCAAGAATCTAATTCAACTTTTTTTTTTTTTTTTTTTGGGGGGGGGGGAAAAACAGGATGATTGGGTCCTATGCAGGGTGTTCTCCAAGCACAGAGGAAACAACAACAATAACAATGTAAAGCCACAGAGCATGGGAACAGCAACAACAACAACAACAAGCCTCTATGAAGATCCACTTAACTCATCTCTCCCCCCTCTCATGGACACCTACACCTACACCTACACCCAAACCCCATTCACACCACAACAACAGGAACAGCAACAGCAACAACCCCTTGACGGGTTTGGGCAGGTGCCCTGCTTCTCCAGCTTCCTCCACAACCCGAACCCGCTAGGCCTCGGCCTGGGCCACCACAACCACCCTCACTTGCCCATTATGGAAAGGGGGCCACTAACGCCCATAAAAGCCCCGGCCCACTCAGGCCCACTCCCCGAGCTGGGCCCACCACCACGCGACGCAACAAAGGTGGCGAGAAGCGCGCTGAGCCTGAGCGAAGCGGGTTGGTTTGGTTTCTTATCCGAATCCAATTTGGCCTCTTCTTGGAACCCATTTTCATGAGAATTTTCTCTCTTTTTTTTCAGAAAAAAAAAAAAAAAAAAATCCTCTTGATCGGTAAGTAAGCAAGCAAATTAGTTTGTATATTAATTACATGAAGTGTGCTCTGTGCAAACAGTTGTTGGTTTGAATTGCTGCAGACATAAATAATTGTTTAATTAAGTGGGGATGCATGCATGATTAATTATTAATTTTTTGGTTTTGTTAAAAATAAATAAAAGAGAGAATTAAAAGAGAATAAATTAATGAGGTGAGAGGAGGCGAAGCCAGTTTAATTTATGTGGTGATGATGAGGAGTATTTTTTATTGTGGTAGAAGCACTTTGGGAATGAAATTTGTTCACTTTACTAATCATATTTTTGGGTTATTTACCACCAAATTAATTGACTCTCTTTGCTTCTGATCGATCACAAGAAAAGCCAAAATTGTTAATATATATATATATATATATACACACCAAGACTAGTAGATGTATTATATATATCTTGCTCATTTTAGTTGATGCTTTGGTGTTCAAAATCTTAAACCAAGTATATAAGCATCACTATCTCAAATATCTTCTTCAAAAGCTTGTGGATGTAGCAAATTTTGCTGCTGATTTTCTTTTCATTTCTAATGCAATACCAAGTTTGAATATTCTAATGTTGCATTATTAATGTGCAATAAATGCCAGAGAATTGTGTATAGCAGTACATGACATGCCTTAATTGAATCCTTTGGTTAAATAATCCAATTATTATTTTATTTAGCTATCTGTAGGATATATCAATAGGAGATATTAAAGCTTGAAAGATACAGAATATGCTATCCAATTTGTGTGTGTAATTTATGCCCTGATCAACAATACACTGCATTATCCTCTTGTTGCTATCAATATTGCAACCTTAACCAATTATTAATTAACCAGATTAATTAATACTAATTAAGTAATGACCTACCTCTATCTGTTTTTATATTAAAAAAAAACAGCAACATACTCCAAGATGTTGCATCAAAATTAAACTACCAATACTACTAGATATTAATCCCAGCACATCATTACTCTCTCTCTCTCTCTAAGTATTTTTATACAAGCTAGCTAATTAATAATTACAAATGTTGTCACATGATGAGAGCCTAGATTTACTGACACAAAAAATGGGGACACATCACATTACATGGTCCTCCTCATTAGGTTTACAACATCACACCCTCCTTTGTTTGCTTCTTTTGTTTGTGTGTATCCTAATTAATGAACCAACATAGCCTCCAAAGCTTGGTTGATGTGTTCAACCACATATATATAGTACTAATTTCTAACTCACCCTATTGATCGATCATTCATTTAATTAGATTCTTGAAAGCAACACAGAGCCTACCTGCTAGAATGGCCTATTCTTATGTATGATGTTAGAAAAAATATTTCTTGTAACATCAAAGTAACTAGCTACTAGGAATTAAAATTAATAGATCTCGAGCCCAACTACCCATAATCAGTAAAGAATGTTAGTACTAGTTAAATAATAGGGCACTACCATCCAAGTTAATCCCCTTCAAACACAGGAGGATAAAAGATCTGACATAATATGATCTGCTATATAAAGAGAAAAAGAATGCCCTCGATCGCTTTTGAATACATTCCTGTACTCATAGATCTTGCTCTGACGCTCTCTACTCACTTTTTTAATTTTTCTGGAGCAGCTGCTTCTCTAGCTACCTTAAAAAGCAGTAATTTATTTTAACAATAAGTTAAAATTAATAAACTACTAGATAGATAGAAATTCCAATAAAGCACATAAATTTATTTCGGCCATACGTCCACGGGCGAGGGCGAAAACAAAGCGGAGACTTCCATTATAATCAAAATGATGTACAAAATATGCCTCTCTCACAAAACCCTAATCCCAAAATACACTCATACTCCTTCTCATCCGCCGCACCAAATAAATAGAATAATGGTATATTTATAATAGTGGTTAAATCCTAATACAATTAGAAATACAAATCCATTAAGATTAGGAATATTCTTAATAAGATTAGATATAATCCAAGCTTATCTTAATTGGATAAGCTAAACAGAATAGGGCTAGAAATCTTCAATTTTAGAATTCGAGACATATCTAACAGATAGAAATTCCAATTAAGAAAAATTTGCCAGTACTTTAAATAACAATTCTCTAATCGTTCTTAAACATGCTTTTAACAACAATAAGAATGCATACTTGTCTTTCTTTGTGTAACACCTTTGCTCCTAAATAAGTTTCTTCCTCCATAAACAAAAAGCCATAATATATGCATGGTGTATATATGCATATTAAATGCACGGAATTGAATAAAACCATCAACAAAAGGCCATGCATGATGTAAACATAATACATACCCACAATAAACTAACTGTTGGTGAAAATTCAAAAGCTTCAAATTATTATTAATTTTATTTTTTTATTTTATTTTTTATTTTTTATTAATTTTTATTATTATTTTGATTGTGTATTTATGTTGGACATTTCTCATTCTTCTATGGCTAATTAAAAAACTATTATGAAAATTTGAATGTTGGAAATCCAATGTTTTCATCTCCTTCTTCCCTTTCTATATATATATATATATATATATATATATATATATATATATATATATATATATATATATATAAAGACAATGTATCTAAAAAAAAGTGAGGGAAGAAATTATATTTAAGAAATATTTCTAATTATATTTTATTTTAGTTAATAATTTTTGTTATAAGGTGTTAAAAGAGTCTCTGTCAACCTCAACCACGATCGTACTCGTAGAAAGAGAAGTTTCAGTCGTATCTTGAATGGTATTTTCTATTAATCTGCACAAAAAATAAAAAAAACGTTTTGGAGCAGTGCTTTTGTTTCGTTTTTCTTCTTCAACAATATCTCAAATTTTCGTAACGTTGAATTTTACAATTTTATTTAATTGCAATATTATTAAATATTTAATCACAATAAAATTTTAGTTCTTTATTACGCTATAACACTAACAATACATAAGCTAAAAAATATAGATATAATACCTGCCAATGATTGGTATAAATCTCACTTCCACAATTCCACTGTATACATATATTAATTTGGAAAGGCCATTACATCAACCAACCAGCCTATTGAGAGTACAGATAATGTAGCTTAAGTAAAATTAATGTAAGCAAATTAAAACAACCACAATAATATTGCATTAAATGCTATTACGTACAAAACAGCTGCGAAAAAAGGGACTAGTCCTGGCCTGCTACATTCTTGTGGAGAGTGACAATAGAGAGCACATTGAGGATGAGAAGGAGAAGGGATCCGACGAAGGATTCGGCGAGAGCGATGGCCCCGCGACTGCAGAACACGCTGAAATTGTTGCATATCGGGTACCATCTCGCGTGCTGGTTCCCGTTCTTGCCCAGCTCGGCGATGGAAGCTGCCGCCGCGGCGCCCGTGGCCACCACAGTCATGACCACCTGCAGCAATTGAAACTCAAAAATGTACCATTTAAGTGCACCTCTTAACTTCCGTAAGAGACTGGTTATATAGTTATACAAACAGTTGAAAATACAGTAGTCATATATACTAGTACTAGTACTAGCCATAAAGGGAGGGAAGTGGATATATAACTTGAATAAAATTATATACCAAATAGTAAAGTTATTGATCCAATAAAAAAGGAAATCGAAAGAGTTGGTCAATTATACCATGTCGAATATGAGCACCAAAATATTATGTGCCTTGCCTTTCAAATGGGGTTGTAATACAAGCGCCAGTAGGTTATAGAAACTTGCTATAGCATTAGCTATTACGAAGTACCTGCACCATTCATGTAATTATGGTATAATTTAATTATGACTGCAAAAAGCATTTAAAAAGTTCAAAACTGTATGTACATCGATTATTCAAAAATAGCACCAATATTCATGTAATTATTAGGTCATTGACAATTTCAAAAGCATCCAAGCATAGTTCAAAACTGTACATCAATTATTCAAAAATAGCACAGTGGTAACACTCTGAATAAAAAAAAAAATAGGTTCTAAAAACTTAAAAACATGATATAAAATTACAAAAAGCCAAACAAGCATCCCACATAAGAAAATGCTGAGTTATTTTCCTGACAAGGGCCAATAGTATATGCGCGTCGATCATTCAAAACGACGCATTATGGTCGCAAAAATTTTAAAAAAAGTATCCAATATTTTTCAAATTTTAACAGTTTTTTTTTAAAAAAGAAGCATTGAAAACTAGTAATTAATTAAGGAGTAGAGTAGAGAACTCACACAAAAGCAGGGGTATCCTGGAACTTGGCAACAAAGGTTTGAGAGATGGGAGTAGTGCCCACAACTGCAACAACTTTGGTCTTACTCTGCTTGTTTAGTCCCATACACAAAGTAGCTCCTCCTGTGGCAAGTAAAATTGCCACCCTTAATACAACAGGTAATGACCCAATCACCTGGGCCTTAACTTTGAAATACTTATTTGAAGAACCAATCTCTCCTCCTTTGCCATTCTCTATAGCCATGGTTGTCACAAATGAAAGAGAAATGAATGAATGAATGAATGAATGGATGGCGAATTAGGCCATGGAGAGGAGGAGATTATATGGATGGATGGATGGGGATGTAGCTTCTTTTGGTCAAGCAAGTTAAGCTAATTAATTTGTCAATCTTTCAGACATTATCGAGATCATATGAATCGATTGTTACTTGCAAGTCTACAGCATTGGTTGTTACTGGAATTGGGTTTTCTCTTCATTTTTCGTGTTAAACCTTTTTTTTTTGTGAAAGAATTAAGTGATTGTCCATCCCCCAAGTGTTGAATTGGAGCAAATTCTTGGTTGGATGTAACTAACAAGAAAAACTCTAAATTAATAATTATTTTTAAAATAATATTTAAATCATAATTTTGATGTTTATATTAAACAAGGGGGGTGGCGTAGTTGGCTAAGGCTTTGAGTTGAGTTATCCTGAGCTCCAGAGTTCGAGCCCTCTCTCCCACACCCCACATAATAACACTGTAATTACAGAGCTGTGATGAGACACGTGCTCACGTGATCGAGGGGTTCCTTCACAGCCATCTGATTAGGCAGATGAATCTAGCACATCTGAGCTCTGTTATTATATATTTTATTTTATTTTTGCTCCAGGAAATATATTTTTGCTCTAGGAAATAACACAAACACACACACACACACCATCAATCATTTAGCAGCATATAATTTAGTCTAGTTACCAGCATAAAATGTTCAAATTATGTCGAAATCTTATGTTTCCACTTTGCTGCTGCTTTGTTAAATTAGAAACCAATGGAGATGCATCACCTGAACACCATCCATGCAAAAACAATATAAAACAAAATCCATTTGCTCCATGCTAAACTCTGATAATACCCACACTAGTACAAAATCAAAGAAATAAGAGGCAAGCAATAGAAGCACAGAAACAACGATAACACAACCGAATAAGCAGACACAAATACATAGTTATACACATCGATTTATAGGAACTTTTCGCCTTATAGTTCCTAACTACTTTGGTCCATACAACAGGTGTAGGACAAGTACACTTCAAATATGACACACTGACTGACACACAGGTGCACTCATCTACAAATGAAAGAATAGAGTTCGATGGTACAAAAGTTTTCAATGCCCATAGCGGCATCAAATTGCGTCTTTTACATTTTACACTGTCTGTGAATTCACAGGGCATAAATAAAGGACGGTACTACGTCACTTCTTTCCGGTCGTAACTCCAACTACAACATTGCTCACCTGCATAATGAATTATCATACTTGGTAAGTAACGTTGTTTTATTCTAGCAAAATCAGCAAAAGTCCAAGCCGTTAAGTTGTTAACAGAAGGCATGAGGGAGTTACCAATTTGCCCCTCTCATCCATAGACATTGGGTTCTCTACCACAACAGTCTGGGTACGAGTAGTTGGCTACAAGAAAAAGAAACAGGAAAAACGTGGGTTCAATCATCGTACAAAAATATTTTAACATGAATTACTAATCAACTTTGTGCACAAAGAAGAAGTAAGGAGAGAAATCAACATACAGATGAAGTGGAAGTTGGTGTGTATGGAGCCTCATTAGGTCTGTGCGCTGCAGGGATGGGAGGCCTCATACTATTCATCTGAAAAAGAAAGAGGGAGGAAAAAGTTAGGTGGAAAATTTATGTTACTCAAAACTCACACGAATTTGGAGAGCAAGAAATCTAAAATCGATATTCACATACCCCAATGTTCGTAATGTAATGGCACACGGCGCATTTCACAGATGATGCCCCATAAGGATACAACAGGGTCGTACAGCAATGGGCACAGTTAACATGAGCTACACAATTTGCAGCATCACATGAATAAAGATCGTATTAGAAATTCACGAGATTGTTTCTTCTACAGGGTTAGTAGAGAGAGTAACAGGAAAAAAAGATATAAATAAGCATTTTTCTCAAGTAATAATCTGTATAACTGAATATAAAGAAAAGACGTGTAGAAATTCGCATATCCTAGTGTTCTCCAATGAACAAAAATCGCATCTTAACTACATAAGTACATTAGATTTAACAAATTGTTGCATGGCCGATTGGCATTAAAAATCTACAAATAGCCTGATTGACATTACGGAAGAAAACAAAACGTTATGGGAGGGCACAGCATTACTTGAAAAAGTCACCATCTATGTCGGTGAGTTCAGCAATTTATCTAATAATTGCAGATACAACTTGCCTGCAGGAAAAGATAAAAAAGGAATATTGATATTAGTACCTGATGTTGCAAGATTAATCATGTTGCAACAAGAACATCTAACACTTGTAGCTCTGCGATTATACATCAGCAATGTTCTGCAACCTCCACATATAAGTTGAGCTGTATCCATTCCTGCAAAAGATTTATATTCAACTCTCCGTAATCAAATAAACCTCAATACAGGGGCCAATGAAAGCACACTAAACATACTAAACATAACCTAAGCAACATGACAACCAAGATGGCAAGGACTCACAGAACAAAAGCATTATTTCAACTTAAAATAAATGCCATGTCTAAAAAGGAAGTAGCATGATGGTTAATCGGACACTAGGTGGACATCGATGTGGTCAGTGTTTTACGCACTTGGGTTCTATCAATGGGCCCTAAAGAATTTCAAGCATTCAAACTCACATGACAAACGACCAACTCATCCTCCACTCCCGCAATTAAACTGAGGAATTAATAATCCACGGAGAACACATAAGACGTGTTCTCTGTCAAGGAGATTGACCATAGTTTACAGTATGATAAGGGAATACTTTTAATACTGCTTCAGTGTTCTCCGACCGTGACAACACACGCACGGAGAGAAAGAGCGGCAGATATCCAGCTATGAAGTAATTGCGTAGGGTCAATGCATACAACATTTCCAAAACATAGTCAGACATAATATGCACTTGTGGGATTACCGCTCTTAATCTAATCAGGCTAACATTGCTTACAAGCAGATAAAATGAGAACTAATCTAAAGAACAACCAAAATTAATTTAGTTCTCACATGCAGAAGATGCAATAAAGTACCTGGAAGCCGGACGCTAGTTATAGTGTTACATACAGCGCAACATACGCTAGTGGCTCCTCGTGGGTAAACAAGAACGCTCCTGCACCCGTTGCACACTATTTGGCTCTGCATACCTATATTATCAAGCTTTAGAAGATCAAACAGATGGCCCATGCCGTAGTTCATAATCAAGAAACAAATTACATGAACAAACTAACTATCCACAACGAAGTATCCCCGACACACGCACACCCCGTAGCAGTATTTGTTCTTGATCAGCATAAGTAAATTAGAATAGCACCAATTCCAGTTCATACGGATTTTATTGCTAATTATGCAATTTCAAGCATCAGACACGCAAATAAAGCGTTTAAAATTCTCGACACATCTCAACGCATCAGGAAAATTCGCCACTAAAGTTTTTTTCGTTTATACATGAACGCATAGATTATTTCAATCAACACGACGCCAGAAGCATGCGTGCTCATCAACTATATTCCTGTAAAAAGCATCATAATAATAATAATAATAAAACGCAAAAAGAAATTGGAGCCGAACAAAAAAAGCAAAAATTCACCGATTAAACACAAAACACAAATTCAAAGATTCCAAACAACAACTATGAATTACCTCTCTTCCACAGATGAGCAAATAGACCTCCGAAAACTTCTAAATCGATTCAACAAAAAAAAAAAAAAAAAAAAAAAACCCAAAAAAACCCAAAAAAGAAAAACCCTTTTCGCCAAAGCGACGCCGCGAAAACCCAATCCGAGAAGGGCTTCCTCGCGATCGATCGTGGCGAGAACACGAAGAAGAAGAAGAAGAAGAGGATTAGCTGGGGAGGAGGGATCGAAGGGGATTAGGGCGAGGAATTGGGGATTTTTCGGAGAAAGAGAAACGATGGCGAGAGGAAGAAGAGGTGAGGAGGAGGTTTCGTGGATTTGGTTTTTTGAAAAGGATGCAGAGCTTTAAATGTGTCATGGACTTTTCCAACCGCATCCGCATTAGAGGAAAATTAAATATAAATAAATAAATAAATAAATAAATGAAGAGCTCTATTGTGATTTGTGAACGGAACATTCCATCTACTTTCGACATATATAATATAATATAATAATAATAATAATAATAATTAGCTTTTAAATTAATTTAAACTTTGTCCGGATAATAATAATTGACCATCTTGTTAAGTTCGAAACTATTTAAAAAAAAAAAAAAAAAAATGACGTAGGATATGAGATATTGAGAGACGTATAAGATCTAGAACCTGGCGATAATGATCAAATTTCCGTATGTATTTTCAATACTTGGGGTTGGTCAATTGAAGCTCCCCTCATCATGTTACGTCACCAGAACCTTTATTAGAATCCAAATATCCTTCATAAATTAAATTCCTCATGTAAATTGACTATATATATATTATGTCAATTGATTTTAAATCTTAACACGAGTTGAGTAACAAACAAAACTACCCAGTACATCCCAAAGTTACAAGTTTTACTATTGCAAATATAATGTAGATTTTAAGATGGTCCCTTGTAAATCTTATTACACATTAGCAGTTCCCATACTATTAAGTACAAGGATAAAAAGGTTCATTTACTTGTTACAATTGACCAAAGTGTCCACCTCAGAAAAGAGAGATAGATACACATAACAGTTGACATCTATAAGTTTCACTCTTTACGCGGTCAGATGCGCCGAAGAGACGCCAACCTCTTCTCCAAATCATCAACTTCGGAAGCTTCAGGAGCTGCAGCAGTTCTGCAAACACAGAATAGCCTTGATCAAAAACAAGTTGCTAGCTTTAGAGCCCTTCTTCAATTTTCTAATTGAATCTAGTTGCTTCAGCGAAATAAGTCTCACGGAAAGCGTCAAGTATTTGGCAGAATAGCTTCTGTGATCTATTGTCAAAAAACATGCCACGAGAGCGAAAGTGTTCAGCTGGGGCATCATTGATGTCTATCGAGTAACACATGCATTTTCTGCGTGAGTTAAATAGCTGAAGCAGTGCCCATCACTAGTATTTTTATTTAGGGACAAACTGATTACAGCTTTTCTAATTCCACTCCCAGACTATATACCCCCTCAGGATTTCACAATTTCTCTCGGTAGCAGCAGAGCTCGATTACATTGCAAACAGTAACTACTGTAATGCTGGCTTGCTTAAGAGATATACTAATATCTCAATGGTTTGTGAGCAAACGCCATCTAGGCAAAAGAAACATGTATAAAGCTAGTAAAAGATATTTGTGTATATACCGCTTTGGGGTGTTCTCGACTTTCTTGTTATTCACTGCTATTCGACCTTTAGGAGCTGAAGAGAGCTGCACAAAACCACAAGAATAGGTAAAATTTTTACATAATGCACATAAGCATCAACATACAGTTGTAATCAAAAGAATATATATATATATATATATATTAAAGGAAAAAGAGAGCGCTACCTGAGATGCAACGTCTACCCCAATTTCATCAAGCACCTAAAAAGGGCCGGAAATTAGAAAGAGCTCAATTTGGTTTAAAATTACAAAATGATTTAGATAAGATGTGCAGCTAAAAACCCCTATGGATATTTGGGTAAGGGATAAGTGTATCAGTGGGATGGGGAAAAAAGACTCCCTTGGAAAGAACAAGTCTTGTACTGATCCTAGAACATAGTTCAACAAAATAAGACAACTTACCTGGTTAGTGAGCTCTTCTGTTTCCTCTTCGGCTTCGTCTTTATCCAGAGTTTCATCTATGGCCTCTGACATCATCTCAATCTGCACGGCACAAGCATAAATTTCATATTGCAAATGTCTATGAAGCAAAAACACAAACATCTTTTTTACGAAGAAAGATAAGAAAAACCAAACCAAGCTTTAGAAGGCAGTTGGCTGGTTGCTACTACAAATCAAGTGCAAAAGGAGTTCCAGAAATAAAGATTCTACAGAATAAGGAAATTGTGTCCCATGATAGTTGATGCAGTCTCAGCACAAATGATGAAAATTGTTGCAGGAATCAAAATATCTTGAATCAAAGATGGCATCTTGTGCCATATAAAGAAGCATCACAAAGAAACATCACCGATAACTTGTGCCCTGTGGGGTTTCTCTTTTGAAATACACTTCAGAATTTTTCAATTTTTAGCTCTTATGAAAGCTTACTAATTACAAGTTTCCAAGATAGTGTGTATCCCACCTACAAGTAGGTTTATCATATTCCAACAAAAATGAGTTAAGAGGTCATATAAACTATGCAGTCGCAGAAATCTTCTCGTAGACCCAAAACTAATTACCACAAGCCCCTTGAGTAAATAAAAATACATGTTAAAAAAGATATTTATGCATCCAAACAGACCTTTAATGAATGCACAACAGGAATGCATGAAAAAAATTCTTCTATCCTCCCAAATTCTCCTATTGGAGTGCGTCAGATTCTTCGGAACTTTGTTTCTTGGAAACAATGAGAAGAGGTACATAGCAACAAATAAATAGAACTAAAACAATGAGGGTGCTCATGAAGGGCTTCCAAGAGTTTTTACCGTCATATCCATCTGGGCTGATTGCTTCTGGAATTCCTTCATCACCTTCACCTGTTTAGCTGGTTCCATTTGCTGAAACATTCCAATCAATCCCAACATGTAAATCCCTTGTTGCATATTACATTGACAAGAACAATCTATTCAGCATATATTTCTTTATGCACCATAAAATCCTGTTTGTTACTATACCTTGTTCATTGCCGCCATTGCTTTGCTTGCACCCTTCATTCCAGCAGAAATTGAAGTGCTAGCATACATAGCCTGTAAAAAAAATGCCAGTGTTCTCAATTCTGGGAATGTTGCTTGTAATATATGCGAATATTATCGACAGTTCAAGATTCCTGACCTGGGTATGAGTTGCTACACCTCTTATCTGTGCACGGGTTCCTTGCAAATTAAGGATTTGTTGCCTGAGCCGAATAAGCTGTCGAGCTAAGATTCGAGTGGCAGCCTGAAAATGAAAGTGCCCTGTCAGTTGCGATCTCTTATAGAAGGAGAATATTTGCCCATTTGGCCCGGGTCCTGGAGGTGCGTCTCTACTTGAGGAGTAGAAGCAAAACTAGAGTCGCTAACTATATGCGCAAGAAGCTAATATAAGTTTTCACACTCAAAAATATAAACCCCAATTTAAAGCATGTGCTTCTAGCTACAAAGTGCAGTGGTCGAGAACTTGACTGAAAAAGAACTCTACCCAAACAACACTTGTGCAAAGATCAAATTGAACTAAAAAGATCTTAAATCTCTTGTTTCTGGTAAGATATTGTAGCTAACATAGTCAGCGTGATGAAACTCAGCACGATAGGCAAATTCAAGCATAAACACAAAGAAATCTGGAAAAACAAGTAACATCAAAGCTAAATAAATTGGAATAGGCTTGCCTCATTTCCAGTTTTTGCAGTCCTCTTAATCTCCGCGACCAGTTTTTTCTCCTGAAATGAATTACATCTGTATGAGATCATAAAACAACAAAACTTCAAAAAAAAAAAGTTGACTAGGTGCTACAACTTGGACAAGCAAGCAAACCTCTAGTTGCAGAGAACCAATCTCCCGCTCGATGTCTGAAGATTTTTTTTTAAAAAAAAGAGAAAATTAGGCCTTACACTTAAAATGCAAACTATGATAATAATATGTAAATTGTTTATTTCGATGCCGGTTCATGATAAGAATATATTGGCGTGCGGAAATCAGCTTTCATGGGTCATTTTTCTTTACGGGGAAAAGCGCCTTGATCGCGCCCAAATTTCTGCGCAATTATGAGATCACCACCTGAGCTTTAAAAATGATATAAAATTACTTGAACAATACAATTTCGCGACACCGAAAAAAAAAAAAAAAAAAAAAAAAAAACTCCAGAGGGCATTCCTTGTGACAAAACAGATTGTTCAGGCAGTTTAATGTCGCTTTCGAAGTTTAGATGGGTGTAGTTTTTTTAAAAATTTTTCCTAAGAGAGGTTGAATCACATAAACTTGAACAAAATTTTATATTATTTAAAGAAATTATGTTTAATTACTCAATTAGATACAAAATGAGCACTCTCACCTCTTGTAGCACCTGACATTTCTCTCTTGCTCGTCCTGAGAGCATCTGCATGATATAAAATCAAAATCGAAGTTAAAACCCACGGAAAGTAGGGGGGAAAAAACTCAAACAACTAAAAGAAACCATAATTTGGGGGGGGCAAATCTGAGGCACAGAGTCGAAAAAGAAGCCCAAAATACCCCTCTCTTCTTTTTCTCTCTCATTCCAGGAGATGAGATGAAAAAAAGAAACAAAAAAAAAAAAAAAAAAAAACGAATCTTTACAATCAATGTCCCAAATCTCGTAAATGAGCACAAAAATTGACACACAAAGATCGAATTTGGGAAGCGAAATCGAGAAAAATCTCTAAAAAATCTCTCTCCTTCCATGAAGAAGAACAATATTTCCTAATGCCCGCTTCGAATCTATCAAAGAAAACGTTAGATTCGAAAATGGAGAGAGAAATGCGGGAATCAAAACCAAAACCCTAAAAGAAACCCTGCAAAATCTCACCTTTCGCGGAGGTCTTCTTCTTGAAAATGTTCATGGCTCCTCCTCCTCCTCCTCCTCCTCCTCCTCTCGCTCGAGAGATCCAAATCGAAGATCGGGGGGGAGGGGATTTGGGGTTTTTTGGGGGGATTCGGAGTTCTAAAAAGGGCAATGTGGGAGCTGCTTTATCTCTTACTCCCGACTCTCTCTCTCTTTACATAAAAGGAGCGCTCCACGAGAGTGGGTCGAGTAGCCGTTGCAGAGAGTGGAGACCAAGAAGCCCTAGCGAAAAAAAAAAAGAAGAAAGATTATAATTAAAAAAAAAAGGCCCCTGTATTCTTTATAAATTGCAAACAGAACCTTGCATTTTGAATTTTGTAAATTATTTTTGGTACAATTTTTTTGTAAAGACTAAAACTAGATCTAAACCCTTTTAGTTTGAGCTCCTCCACAACTACTGCGCCTCCCAAAAGGTGGAGCACTGGGAAGAAGAGAGTTTGCGATAGTGATGATAAATTATCTGGTAAAAAAAAATTAGAAGAATTTTTGATCATATGAAATAATCGTCGAAACGTTTAGTAGTAAAAATTTCATTCCTAAGATTTACTTGGGAGTTTTGCTGTGCTAGGAAGTTGTTGTGTTGTCGAAATTTGTTTGCTTTAATTTGTAATCCAATTCATTTGTTAAATGAATGAAACAATAATACATTATTATATTTTTGAAAAAAATAATAATATTTTTTATTAAATTTTTAATTTTTAATTTTATTTTTATTATATTGAAGATGTCTTAGTGACATTATATACTTTACATCTCATTTTCTAGATAAAATGTATTAGACATCTGATTTAAATAATTATAAATATTTGGACTTGGATGTGATTTTTGGGCTAAATTTTTAAAAATTTATATTATACTTGCTAATTCGAAAAGCAAAACAAGTTTATCAAAATAAGCAGTTCAAGATACCTTTTTTTTTTTAAGTTAAAATCTATGGCAATTTATTAATCAAATTTTACCGTTCTTTGGAATTAAAATTTTGTTTATAAAAACTTGGAGCGGCAAAACTCTTAATCTCCTCCTAATCCAAATCTGTAGATAAATGATTTTTTTTTTCTTTTTTTTTTTTTGTTTCAAACAAAGCCGAGAAAAGAACGTAAAAGAAAAATGGAAAGTCCTTTTTCCGAAAATAAAAAGCAAGACAAGGACGTCTTTGGTCCAGCAAAAGATAAGAGGAAGAACCCGAGGGGGTGCTTTATATAAAATAACCTAAAAAAAACAAATAAATAAATAAATAAATAAATAAATAAATAAATAAAAAGGTTTCTCTCTCCCCCGCCGATGCCCGAAGAACCCTAATCGCAGCACCGTGGATATACCGATAATAATGCGAAGCTGGTAATTAACACACACTCTCTCTCTCTCTCAAATTGCATAAATTGAAAAAAAAAAAAAAAAAAAAAAAAGGATAATTTTTATATGATCTTATTTACTGTTACTTTTTTTTCCCCTAAATTTTGTTCTAATTTGCAGTTCCATATGACCATAAAAAGGAATTTTCAGATCTCAAATAAATTTTGACCATATATTTATTCTACTTAATCAAAGATAATGTTGATGTTGGTTAATGGGTTGATGATGGATGCAGTTTCTTATGATCATAAAAGGAATATTCAGGAAATATGAGAGATGGAATCCTGTCCATCCGACGCGCGGCACATTTTGGGGCATGGGAATCGGCGTCGGATGCGGCGTCGGATGGGGTCCGGGGTTCGGCCCCGAAGTCATCGGCTACGTCGGCGCCGGCTGCGGCGCCGGATTTAGCATCGGCATCACGCTCGTCGGCGTCGGCATTGGCCTCCCGCAAAACGGCCTTTGCCAAATTCCGTTCAACGGTAGTTATGTTTCCCCCCGTTCCTTCTTTTTTTTTACCATCACCAGCCGATGATCGAAACTAGTAGTTAAATTACCACTGATTCTGGACCGACTACATGAACAGCTTTCGCAACGAGCACTTTTCTGGAGTATGCAAGAACATACGCCCTTGCTGTCTTGAAGAGCCTGATTAGAAACAACAGGAAGGAGAATGTTCGAGTAGCTGCTGAAAGGGTCTTCCATTTTACTGAGCTGAACAACGCCGTGTCAGGGAGCATTAGATCCACCGCGGAATGTTTAGGAGCTTTCAAGAACCAGCATTGGCCTCCTGGGAAAGTTACATGAATTACCTTGCTTTGCTTACCCGGCTGCAATCCCTTTCTTTTCAATTGTGTTTACGCAATGCAATGCCAGAAGATGATGAATTCTGCTGTTAGTGCTCAGTGGTTTGAAGGGTAATAAGAATCCCTACCTATGTAAAATTGTCATGTTATCTGATTCCTTTTTGTTACAGTTTATCTAGTAATTTTGGATTCAAGCTGATGAGCCTTAATAAATGTCTGTGTGGACTGAGCTGTGTGGACTCTCAAATGAACTATTATGTAAGAAGTAATACTGAATTATACGTACATCTTTTGAGTGATGCTTTATTTGTCTAAAACCAAAACAAGCTTAGTTTGTGACAATTCAAAATCATCCTCCATATCAGATCTGAGGTATCTGAAAAATCGCCAACAGATTACAAACTCACTCATCTTGCAGCTATACATACAACAACATAACAAAAAAAAAATAGGCCTACGTGCACAATGGACCTTGTGATATAATGAATTTCACATCGGCGACCATTGTTTTCGTTCTCAGTGCAAATTAGGCCAAACCCCCACAGAAAACAAATGTGAAAATGTAAAACAAAATATGGACTGCTAATGAAGTTTTTTACCTGTTTCTTTCTATTTCTTTTTAACCCTTTTGCTTTTGCTATCTCGCTGCTTTGTCTTAGTTTTCCTTGATCCTCCACTGAAGACCTTAAGCAAAATCGCTTTCCGGGCTTAAACATAAACATTAAGACCTATTTATTTAAGATCATGAGATCAGGATAAGCCTACATGTAGCCCGATGGGTTGATGGGTCCGAACTTTTAGGTCCGTGAAGTCCGAGATCAGGCCTGGCTTCATGATCTCCACGGCGGTGTCAGTCTCGCCGGCAAGCATCTTGACGACTGTCGACATGGTGGGTCTCACTTTGGGTGTGTCTTGGGTGCAAATGAGGCCGACCTTCAAGAACCTGCGCGCCTCCTCCGAATTGAAATCGCCGTTCAGGGAAGTGTCCACGATATTCAACAGCTCATCACGCTCGTACAATGTCCATATCTTAGAAAAAACAAAAAAGAAAAAAAAAAATGATTTGCGTGAGTACACAATTTAATCAATTAAATCTAATTGCTACTGCGACAAAGGAATGGATTAAAAGTGAATTCTAGGCCATTTGTCCCAAAAATAAAAGAGAAATTTCAGTTCATTTGCAGAATTCAGTAGACAACTGCGTCAAAATATGCGAATCAAAAGGTGAATATCAGATTGGTATACATAGTTAATCTAAAAAATAAGCACAGTGGTCACCAACGCAAAAATGCCGAACTCGACTCGCAAACTCGACTCGCATCATAACTCATTTACTAGTTTTGGGTCCAATAGGATTTGGTAACCCTCAATTCTTAAAGTCAATTTTCCGTAAGGAATTATTTTTCACATGTGAATCGGAAAACAAATGGTGATGAGGTATTAATCTTATGCCGCTAGCAGATAAAATAAAGCTATCAACTATCCAGTCAATGCTTGTCTACTGCAACATAAAAAAAAAAAAAAAAAAAGGAACCTACTCTTTCCAGGAGAAATTGATCTTCATAAGGCAATCTGGAATTTGTGTTACATCTGCCGCTAACTATTTCCAGCAGAAGAACACCAAAGCTGTAAATATCCGCCTTCTTCGTCAATTTTCCATGAATAGCATACTCCGGAGCCAGGTAACCTCTGAAAAGAGAAAAAGGTTCATATGAACAATACGAAAAAGCGTGAATTGTGCTAAGAAGGTTAATCATTGTAGCTTCAAAGGTGCCGAATCCCTCATAACGGTAATGTTTTCGTCGAATTTAAATAAGATGTAATAAAGTCAGACAACTCACATCGTTCCGGCAACTCTAGTGCTCACATGAGTCATATTATCTGGGAAGAGTTTCGCTAAACCAAAATCTGAAACTTTAGGAGTGAGATCCCTATCGAGAAGGATATTATTTGCTTTGATATCTCGATGCACAATATGCGGTTGGACTTCCTCGTGAAGGAAAGCGAGCCCACGAGCAACTCCAATGCAAATATTTGTTCGCGTTCTCCAGCTAAACTGGACGTTGCTGCGGTTTCCACCTGATACATGGCAGGGGCCATAAAAAACACAAACAAATAAGTAAAATCTACTAAGAACTCACATCTAACAGAAATTTAGATGCAGTGTTCATTGTGCTACTACCTTAATGGGGTAAAATTTAGATTTTTACCTAGGAGAGTTTCTGCGAGGCTGTTATTCTCAAGATAATTGTAGACCAAAATCCTCTGATTTCCATCGACACAGCAACCATATAGGGTAACAAGATTCTCGTGCACTATATTTGCTACCGTGCTAAGCTCATTCAAAAATTCTCGCGTGCCTTGCTTCGACTGCGAGGAGAGAACCTTAACAGCGACAAGCGAACCATTTTTGAGTTTCCCCTGGACAAAAGCAAATAAGTATTAATCCTAACATCGGTCGAAGATCAAGTGTTTGTTTTGCGCTGTTTACGCTTCTCGTTTTGCTTCCCTCAATTTCTATCAAATCGATATTTGCGGAAATTGCTCGGCAACAATGAACATCTTATTTCTTATGTTAACAATGAGTAAGTTCATCATTACAAGGTTCCTCCTTTTAACCATATTGAATTTGAGGAGCAACAAAAAAACAAATGCCAAAAGAGTGCTGAGATTATAAAGCGCAGAACTTGCCTTGTACACAGAACCAAAACCACCCTGACCAATTTTATTACCAGGAGAAAAGTTTTCGGTGGCGCTACTCAATTCCTTGTAGGAAAAGATTTTCACATTCTCAATCTCAGGAATATCTGCAGTTAGGATCCATCACATAGTTTTAATTTCATATATATTATGCAAATGGATACAAAACTACTTGCAATACCAAATCTGGATTGATTTACCTACCTCCATCACTCTGAACAATTTGCCTCTGCGAATTCCTGCTTTTTCTAAATATGAAAGAGAAACAAAACATTACTACTGGACTTTGAAAGATGCTATCACCAATGAACTGCGCTCTCCCTGAAAATTGGATCAAAAGATGGATCAGTATAATTCACAAAAAAATGACCAGCAAATCCAAGAAGTGGAAGTTTGAGCTCTACAATCAAACAGAAACGAAGAAAATCAAAAGAATTAATTTCTCTTTTTCACCAGAAGCCTATAAATTAAAATTATTGTTCAGAAAAACATCCCAAAAAATGAACCAAAAATTAGAGGAGGGCAGCAGGCCGACAACAACCAACAACCTGCAGCCGATCTTTTGACGCGGCGCACGTTAGCCTGAGCCTCTGCGTAAGAGCGCTGTTTCTGGACAAGAAAAAGCAGTCGAATAAATAAAACATATTAGGGCTTCTTATATAATAATTGATAAATATATAGATAGTGACGAGGACGGGCGTAGAATAGCGTCCGTGGGAACATGACACTTCTGCGTGGGCTTGGCTGGGTTGACCCGAAACTTCGCTTTTTTTAAACAAAAAAAACAAAGTTTTATATTTTAGTCTAATAGATTGATATAAAATTTTAAATATAGAATAATAAAATTTTTTTATATTTTGAATAAATACTGTATTTTTATAAAATTACAATAATGGTAAAAATAAATAAATAAGGGTGCACCTAATATCATTAAAAAATTTAAATTTAATTCGCTCTAATAATCCTAAAAGTTTTACTTTTAAAAATTATAATTTTAGAAGAAAAAATATACATATAATTTTATAAAAAAATTATATGTGAAACTAGAGTATAAAAGTATATTTTGTAATCTTAAGTAGGACACATGTATTAAAAAATAATAATAATAATAATAATAATAAAATAAAATTCTGAAGACCTTACATGAGAGGTGATGTGAGCCGCGGGCGAAACAAGAAAGAGCGTGAGTTCTGCCGCCTAAGTTTCTTTTTATTTTTTTCAAAAATATTTAACAAAAATTATAATATATTGTATTTTTTTTTTATATTATTGGATCATTAAAATAACAAATTAATAAAAAAAAAATAATTTTTTTAAAAAATAAAATAAAATGGTTCATACTTTATTTTTACAAACCGGTCTAACTTTATATATATATATAAAAAAGGCAAATGTATTCATTTAATATCATTTTAAAATTAATATTTTATCTTGTTGGACTATTTGAATCTTTATGAATTTTGTAGTTTTTTTTTTTTTTCTTAGCTAGGAGCAATTTGTATCCTTGAGAATGTTTACCTCTGAACCACATAATTTGCAAATTTTAAAATGGCCAAATAACATTATCCTAAATATTATTTTTTCTTTTGAAAAATAAAAATAAAAAATAAAAAATAAAAAATAAAAATAGCCCCATGTTCTTGAAGTTGTAAGAGGTCCAAATATGTATAAGAAAGTTCAATCACATGCAATGTGAAACAGAGAAAGTATATAAAGACACAAGTTGCTCAAAATGTTGTACAATGTGTCTTATTAGCTTAAACTCTATTCAAAATTTGACAATTTGGTAGTCAAATGATTGACTACAAGTGTATTTATTTGTTAATCAAATTTGTTCTCACCTCGAAAACATCTTCAGTTTAAAAGTCAACCTCAAATAGAAATGCAAATGAAAAGAATCTGGATACCATGAAATCTTTTATCTCTGTAGATCGCCGCCGACGGAGACTATTTTCCATGCCATCAATGGACTACAGTGATAGCATTAATACTTCAATGTCACCAACGGGAGTGACGCGCAAGTGGCACCAATATCTGCGTTTTTATATAGAATTTTAAACATCATTGTGGATATAATATTGACTTTTTAAATTATATTTTACATATCAAATATTTTTCTACTTGCTGCTTTTCATGCAGCATCTCTTAAATTTAATTCCATAAAATTAATATAAATTGCGATTCGCTGATAGAATCTTAATAATTTTTTATCGAAATAGTTTGACGAGCAGTATAATTGATTTCTCATATAAATATAAAATTTACAAGTATGTTCCAATCTAAATATTTTTTATTTGAATTTCAAAAGTTAGATAAATTATTTATTTATTAATTCAGTTTCTATGCTGAAAAATGAAAATCTAAAAAAATCTTAAAAATGATCAATCCGGTCCAGGTTTTTTCGGGTCCGGTTCAAGCTTGACAATATTGACCCATCCGTTTACATTGAGCCGGGCTCAAATCAAACTAATTCAAACCCAACTCAAAATTAGCCCGAACCGGCCCATCTCGGCCCGGTTCAATCAAACCGATAAAGTTGTGTGTGTGTATATATATATATATACGGACGATCCATTAAAGGCCTAATAAAAGCCCATTGGAAAAAAGGCGAGTATTTGGAAAATTTCTTCGTCCTCGTCACGCCCCTCTTTGTTGTTTCCTACTCCGCAATCCGCATTCGACGATCCCCCAACCTGCGACGTGTATGCATACATTTTCCGCTCTTTTCGATCGTTTCCTTTATTGTTGTGGGTTTTGATTCGTGTTGAGACGGAGATTGAGGTATTTAACGCTGTAAATTTCTTAGGGTTTGTGATCAATTCCTTCTCCAAACCTTTCCTTTTGTTTTCTCTCGATTTAGTTGTTAATTTGGTGATTATTGATGTAATCTTGTTTAATTGGATCTGTTTGGCTCTCTTTTTATTCAATTTTATGTGTTTTGAATTGGTTTTTGGATTAGGGAGCATCTGCTGCGTCGGAGGTATCGTATTTGAGAAAATTGCGAACAAGAGAGAAGGAGAAGTTAAAGCGTTGGGCGATTTGGATTTTATTTTCCAACCATGGTATGATCTAAGTGAAGGGGGGTTTATAATTATTAACATGTTTAAGATGAGAATTATTATAGTCATGGTTTTGTTATTTAATGATACTTATTCAGTTTATCTAAAAAGTTGCTAAACCAGGGTAAAGTAGTTAGCAAATCGGTGAAATTAAATTTTCTTCATTAGATCACCATTTATTGTCCATTTCATGTGTTATGTTGTTCATATAAATTTTTTGTTTCTGCTTATGGATACTATTATATACTCTCAGATTGCAGGAAAACTTTTACTTATTCTGTTGATATTTAATTGATGTTTTCATTTTGGGTTTTGCCTAAGCTAATGAAAGTATGCTTTAGGTACAAACAGGGCACACATGTTTAAATTTTTTCTCTTAATTGAAATACTTTTTTTTTTGGGGTGGCGAATTTGGTCATTGTAGCATAATACAAATGTACCAAAGCTAGTAACCATGATCTGAACTTCTTGTTGAAAAGATATCGCTTGCTCAGAGAGTTTTGAAACAATTGTTTGTATTGCTTTCTCTCGTCTTAAACAATTTCGCCTTCGGCAGATCAATTTCGTGCTGCTGATCAGCAGACAAGGAAAGGTGAGACTGACAAAATGGTACTCCACGTATTCACAGAAGGAAAGAACGAAGGTAAATGTCATGCAGTAATCAGATTTCTATTCCATTTGGTAGTTCATATTTCTTGTTCGGAGTTTCTATCCTATCCATTTCTAAGCCTTATCAACTAACGGCTCTTCTGTGACCAAACCTAGTCGGTATGAATTTGGCCATCTTCAAATTAATTCAATCAGCATGTTGGCCTTATTAACATAATTCCAAGACGCACTGATAGTTATAGGTCTGATATGATTTGCGTTTTTGTGTGAACTTTGTCATAGCATTCGTATCATGTGGTAAGCATGTGCAATATTTTGCACTTCTATGTTTATTGGGTATACCTGGTACAGTTGCACATTTTGTGTTTCATTTGTTGAAACATAACCCAGCATGAAGTTATAATAATTCAGTAAGGCTGAAGCTTCAATTTTTCTCCTTTTAATTTATTGAAGCATCCTGATGCACTCACTGTTCATTCTGTCAAGGTCATCCGAGAGCTTAGTGGAGTAATTCTCGCACGAGGCCCGAAACTATGCAATTTCGTCGAGTGGAGAGGGTATAAAGTAGTGTATAGAAGGTAAATAGCAAGCATTAGTTATGTAATTATTCTATTCTAGCTAACGCCTTTCATATTCTTGGCCACATAATGATCTTCTACTACAAATGGTTACTTGCAGATATGCGAGTCTATATTTCTGTATGTGCATCGACCCAGATGACAATGAGTTGGAAATCCTTGAAATTATTCATCACTTTGTTGAGATACTGGACCGTTATTTTGGCAGTGTGAGCTTGTTGATTTCATTGCATCATGCTTGCCCCCCCTCGCTTTTATGGTCGTCTTGGCTCAGATTTTTTTTTTTTTACGTCCTACTTTTTTAGGTTTGCGAGCTGGATTTAATCTTCAACTTTCATAAGGTGCCCTTGTTTATTTACTGCTTGTTCAATACTTGACTGACTGTCTGTGTAGAAGGTTACTGGTTTCTTGTTTTTGACCTTTTGTTTTGCAGGCCTACTACGTATTGGATGAGATTCTGCTTGCAGGTGAACTTCAAGAGTCAAGCAAGAAAACTGTAGCACGACTTGTAGCTGCACAGGTACTAATACTAGCGCATATAGGCTGACCCGAACTGATTCACATGCCGTTTTTCTATAGATTTTTTTTTTTACCATCTCAACTTGCATTAACTGATGAATTTAAATTTGGTTTAGTTATATGCTAAAAAAGTGCGAATAGTTTTATGTTGGACATAGGCAAGGGAATTGATTAATGCCTTCTCCTTACTAACTACAAGTGGCTCATGGCCAACCTGCTTACTTTTGTTCATATATTTGATATTTCGACCAGATAGAAATTCGAGTGACACTTGGTAATTTAGCAGTGGGACTGCTTATCTTGGAATCGAATTAACGATTCATAAATATACTTGTTTCGTTTGCAGGATTCGTTGGTGGAAACTGCGAAAGAGCAGGCTAGCTCAATAAGCAATATAATCGCACAGGCAACAAAATAGTAAACCAGTTCCTCTATTCAACAGGTTCATGCATTTTCCCAACCTCTTTTTTTTTTTTTTTTTTTTTTTTTTTAAATGCAGTGTTTCCCTTTGCTGTTGATGATGTAGTAGTGTTCTCTTGATACTAAAATGTTAAGCTTGTACTGTAAGTGCTTTCTCATTATTATTACTATTATTAAGTCCTTATATATTGTTCTCCCACCAACAAAAATATAAAAGATACGGACCATTCTTTCTCACTGGATCGTGGCCATCAAATTTATACTACATTGCGGCCCAAGGCCCCATTTTCTGAGTCAGATGGGGTTGGGTTAACTAGGCCGTAAGGGCCCATAATGGGCCCATATCTTTTTGGACCTAGGTTTTGGGTTGATTTCTAGAAACATTCGCTTTTATTCTTTAAAAAGTCCAACAAAAAAAAAGGAGAAAAAAAAAATCAAAAGAGCTTTCCATCTTTTCTCTTCATTTATTTTTAAATTTCAGAGAAGCATGTAATCACCACATACTTTTCTGGTCGCAGCTGTCACCGCAATTTTATAGTATTAGAGAAGAGAAGATTGGAAACTCTTTTGGATGGTTTGGGCCTTTTTAAAGCATAAATGCGCAGGTGCTTTTAGCTGCAGGAATACCGAAGTAGGTCTAAATGGACCCTAATCAAAATTAACTTGTCCACTCTGAATTAAAAAAAAATATATCTTTGTAAAGTATGTCTCTATCATCCTATGAATAAATTCAACAACAATTTACATTTAGAGTTTAGTAGTTAGATTTCATTCTCAGTCTTCTAAATTATAACTATCAGAATTGATAAGTTTCTACTATCAAATCTAGCCACATATACTAGCTTGTGAATTATTGTAAAATTTATTTGTAAGGACAACATTATATATATATATATATATATAGAGAGAGAGAGAGAGAGAGAGAGAGAGAGAGAGAGAGAGAGTAGAGTTTATATGCTTTTAAAAGCACAAGTCTATCCATGCTTGTGAATTTTTTATTATTGAATTTGCATTGAGATTTATGTTTTGTAAAGTCAACTAAAGAGAGAAAAAGAAAAAGTAAATAGCACAAATCTCAATGCAAATCCAATAATAAAAAATTTACAAGTATATTTTTGCTTGTGCTTTTAAAAGCATATATGTTCTACTATATATATATATATATATATATATATATATATATATATATATATATATATATATATATATAGTAGAACGTATATGTTTTTAAAAGCACAAGCAAAAAGATGCTTGTGAATTTTTTATCATTGAATTTGTTAAAAGCACAAGTAAAAATATGCTTGCGAATTTTTTATCATTGAATTTGTATTGAAATTTGTGATATTATAAAGTCAACTAAAAAAGAGATAAAGAAAAAGTAAAAAAGCACAAATTCTCGCAGTTTGCTTTTTCTACCTCTCAATTTTAAGTAGGTATGCATTAAATAAATATTGGTTCGAAAATTACTATTGCTATATAATATTCTTTTCTTCGTTCCTTTTATTGGAAATATAATAACACTAATCCTCCCTAGTGTAACTTTATCCTGTAACGCTCATAATATAGTTGTTGCTTGTTTAAATGAGATGATCCAACAAAAACTAGGGATTTATTGCACCACAACTCTTGAAGTGTATTTATGTAACTTTTAATTCAAATTTAAATTGCGGGGAATAGGTGGATAGGTTTTGGGGTGGGGGTCCACCAAGTAGGAATTCCATGAAAGGAGAAGCAAAAAAAAAGCCCTAGTCCCCAACCACCTCTCTCCAATTTGATGAGTCATTCGCCTTTAATTCAAAAATAACATAACATGCCAACAACATGAATCTCAATAACAATCCCTTTTCCATTCCATCTAATGGAAAGCAAAAAAGAAAGAACCATGGAAGTTAGGGAACACAATAATAATGATGCTAAGATCAAACAAACAATTTTGAGAAATTTAAAACCTTGACCCGCCAATTTTGAAGAACAAGGAGGGAGAAACACGAAGAACCTACTTAGGAATGATAATAATCAAGGTTGAAAAGATCAATCTTATGACAAAGGTTGTCTAGAAGTATACTTAATAATAAATCTAGGTTTGCTTTTCTATCGGATCAATCTTTTAGCCTTGTAACTGCATATTAGAGCCAATCTCAGCGTGTGCCCTAAAGTAGTTAACGAACGTGAAATTGCAACCGTGAGTGACTATTTAGGAATGTCTCTGTCTCTGATACCATGTTAACGAAAAGAAAGACGGATCTTTTAGGAGAAGACGAAGCGCGGAAGTAAGTCTTATTGTTATCAAATCCAATAGGGTACGGAAGTGGGCCAGAACAATTGGGTGGACGTGAGCATATCATTGCACAAAGTCCTTAGTCATGTAGAAGAAGGCTCACAATGGTCCCCATGAACCCATATTTAGTAAAATAGGTGCTCATCCACTCCTCCCTCATTACTTCATAAACAAGCCTTTATTATACTAGTTCCCATATTTAGGAGAAAAGGCATGTAAGGTATGTTTTTCTCACAAGGACCTCTCTTAGCTCTCTCTCTCTCTCTCTCTCTCTCTCTCTACCTTCTTCTTCTTCTTTTTTTTTCTTTTTATTATTATCCTTTGGGGTGGTTGGTAGCTTTAAATGTTCCATTTCTAAAAGTTTCATCAATAGGGACCCCTTATTATTAGATCCATCAACTCTAATAATCCAATCCCATGGACCACGGGTTTTGTCGCCATTTGAGTAAAGTGTAAAAAGGATGGGATTAATTACTAGCTAATTTAAGAACAACCACCATAAAATTTTGTTGAATGGTGTATATAATACCTACTTTTAACTTAAAAGAATGTATAGGAGAGAACACATTTGAGTATGGAATCTACGGATGCAGCATTGTAGTCTCTTATTACTTTCCAAACATTTATACTTATCCATCCATTTAATGGCATGGAATTCCGGACATGTATAGCTCAATGGCCAATTTTTTTTAATTCTGATCAGTTTAACCTATAATCTACTTTTTTTTATTTTTATTTTTTATTAGTTTAAGCTTTTCGTAGGATGTAATCATCAAAGGACGAGTAAATCGGAGATACAATTTAAATTCCTTTTCGTGTTCTGTGAGAAGTAAAGGGACAAGATATAATCTTCAAATTGCTAACTTATATTTATGACACAAACTATACGTACATTGTTGGTATATATCAATAAATCTTAGGATAACTTTGATTATCTCTTGCATTGTATAGTAGCTTTCTATTGAATTGTTAATTAGCATTATATATATATATATATATATATATATATATATATATATATATATATATATATATATATATAAATAGATGTAATCATAGAACCTATTCTCCCTTGGTAGTAAATATCATATCCCCTACCTTGCATAGCTACTAACTCTCTCCTTGTCACTTAGCTTGGTATTTTCCTTTTCTTGTAGGGTTTGGAAAGTGAAATTTAAACCATGATACCTTTTTTATGAGTTACTAATTGAAAAAAAAAAAAGAGAAAGAGTGGGGGAGACTCACTCAGAAAATGGTGGGGGTGGTCCAAACTTTTTTCCTTTGATAAGGATTTTGCATTAATTTCGTGTGGGTCCATTATATGATCCCTTGTAGATTTATTAACGAAATAGTAATGCTACAAGGTCTTATTACTGGTCATGGGGAGCACTCATGTTAAGTATGAACATACTACCAATTGCTCAGGATTATGCGTCTCTGTAAAACGTATACTGATTTCGTAAGCAATTTGATTGTTAATATATTGTACTATTTAGATGATTTTCTAAGCAATCGCGCATTACAAGTAAAAACAGATATAAACTGTAGTTTGACGTATTTTTAAAATCTAGTTCGTAAGAATGAAAAAAAACGAAAAAGGTCGGTGCTCCATCAAGATCCAAGTGTTGCGTAACCCTGAGAAGATGTAATTAAGTAGTACTTCTCTACTAACACCGAGACAGATGCCATGAATCCGAATGTATCACTTAATCACTATGCATTAGAGCTAATCTTATAGACCTGATCAGATTTTGTACACCTGTTTATGAGCGGGGCCAAATAATAATTAGGTTAACTAACTAGCTACTAGAAGATGTAAAATTGCTCTGTTGTTGTACATAAAACTCCCCAAATCTAAAGATACAAATAGTGCGATATGTATGGTACAAAATCCAAAAGGGACTAGTGTGTGGCCCCTCGTCGCTCTCTTCATTATTGTCACTTTTATTACTTTTATTATTACAAATTATTATTCTTGAGAAAGCTTATTCATTACAGCATTAATTAAGGATCTTAAAGCATTATGAGTAACACTTTGGATGAAATTAATATAACTCAACATTAGTGCCAATTAACTACTAACTAATTACTCCAGTTCTGCTGTGATTATACACCCTTCACGAGACTAACTGCATATGCAAGTCAGCAAGTGGAAGATACAGTAAAAACTTTGGGATCTATCACTGACCCAGGAGAAAACCCGAATCAGCAGCAAAGTGGTCAAAAAAAAGCAAAAAATAAACAACCATGTTTAATTTTCTTAATTAATCTCACCAACCCTGCTGTGTTCTGCAGCTTAAGAACAAAGTGTGAGCTGTGACATAGCACATGTGAATCGTAATCCTAATAACCCTTAATACATTAACATATTTTCTTAAACAATTATATAATGTTCCTTCCTGGAGGTTACCTAGCTATTCAGAATCTTAATTGACCGGCTCTATATTGCCTCAGTAAGGACAAGTGTTTGTATTATGTGTCACGAGTATTCAACTAGATATATGCATTTTTCGCACGTGTGGAGCCCTATCCGATTGGAATCGGAATCTTAGGAGAGCACAGTTGACCCCAACACAGTGCGTGGGAAGTTTCCGCCGCCCGCGCTCGTGCGGCTCTCCAGCTAGTAAAGACCTGTTTCTTTTTGAGTCAGAAACTGCGCACACCTGGCCATTTGATGGACCAGGCGTCACGTGTTTCATTCACAAGTTTGTTTGTTCGATCCAAAACCAAAGATCTACCCATCAAGTCGTCGTCGTCGTTCTCGTCGTTACTTGTAACAAGAGTCGGAATTGCTTCGAAATAGTCGTAATTCCGAAAAAATACGTATTTTGTGCACATACATAATCTTATAAAGCTTTTTTACATTTCTACTCTTATTTTCTCCCTCATCGCTTCTTTTATAGGATTAGATAGATAGAGCTTCGAAATGTGATAGAGTTAATCAGATTTAAACGTACACCTACTCAGATTATTAACAATTCATGCTCGTTACTGTTGCGCTGCCTAATTAAATGTGCTGTGTTGGCTAATTTGCAAATTTTAGATCAATTAATTAATACTCAGTAGCTAAAATGCCCTGGCAATAGCAAATAGTAGTGAAGCAGTGGTTCAATGTTCCTTGGGTTGCTTTTGCTTTTTTTAATTTCTTTATATATATATATATATATATATATATATATATATATATATATATATATAGAATGAAGTGTTCCATGTGTTGTAATTTTTATTTTTAATAATTAATTAATGGCATGAAATGGAGTGGGAATAGGACGCGTGGCACCAGATGCTGTGCGAGGTGCAAGCCAGGTTGGACGAGTTTCATCCAACCAGAGTACCTACCATCCACGGATCCACTCCTTGTGGTCTTGTGGAGAAAATTTATATTTTCTATTCTCCAAATAGTGAGAAAGACGATGTCGCCCTAATAAAAACAGATGTTCGGATGCTAAAAACTATAGCAAACTATTTGTTTTGTTTATCTTCTATTAAAAATGAACTAAGCTAAAAATTATTAAACAACCTATCTTTAAATTTCGAACTTAAATAATATCATGGGATTAGAGATGCAAATGAGACGGGATCTTCAGAATAGATTGAATTTTATTATACTTTTACTCAGAATAAAAATAAATTTTCAACAAATTAAAACAGATTAAAAAAATAAAAAAAAAAAAAAATCCACCTTAAGGAATTTAGAAACGAAGCTGCGTGTAGCCAGCAACAACGGTGATGAGCGATGGAGCGAGCTCAGTGGGTTGGGAGTGGGGGGAGTGGAGAGTGAGAAAGTGAAAAGTTGGAGGCGGGCCTGCAGCCTCCATTCACGTTAGCTTCCCATGAGCCGCATATCACGTCGCAAGGGACGGGGACGCGTATGTCGGCCCCCACCTTTAGTTCCCTCATTACTCTCCTCCTCCCTCAGTCAACGTGGATGAGAAGACTGTCTTCTTCTTCGGAAAAAAGTCTTTTCAGAATCATTCGTAATGTCATAATAGAAAGACTCTATTTCTAGATACCATTATTAATTTTCGATCTAATAGGCGTAAATGATTTGATTCATGCGTTTTAGACTCATAAGCATTAAGAAATTAATACTTCTAATAATATTTCAACTGGATGTATAATTTTTTTGAGAAAAATGTAATACATTACCTGCTTCTTTCATAGAGTAAATAAACTAGACAACAACAGGGAGACAACTCGACCTCGGTTAAAATAAAAACACCACAAAAAAGTTACTCACTTCTCTGACCCCTACAACTGGACGTATAATTAATATTGTTCTTTTTAGTCATTTTTTACTGAGAAATAAGTTGGGGAATAAATTTTTGTTTCTTAACAATATTTGGTTATGAATGAAAAAATTAGTTTTCGTGTTTATAAAATAAGTCGATATAAAGTTGGAGCTGCTGTTTCAATATTTTATTTTATTTATTTAAAAAAGAAACAAGCTTTTTTTCATAATAAACTTAATTAAATTAAATATAATTTTATTTATTATATTAAATTTTTAATTAATTTAATTATTTTATTAACTAATTAAATTATTACTTTATTTATAGTTAATTAAAAAAATTTTAATGCTATATGTACACTCCAAAGAGATGTACATTTTATATCCATCATCTAATGATGGAGGGTCACTTCATAATTTGTAAAGTGATTCCTCACCACACCTCACCAATTAGATTAAGTAGGATGTGAAATATACATTTCACAAAAAAAAATATACAATTAGTATTTTTCAAACATAATAGATTTATAAAATCTATGGATTGCAAATAAGTCCCTTCCTCGCATCCTTTACCTTTTAGAAGGAAAATGAAAGATCGTGGTGGTGGAATTGGAAAAGTGATGGATCCGAGGTTCTCGAAAAATTTATTACCTGGACTCAGTCCACCACTTCAGCAAACAAGAATCTTTTTTTTTTTCCTGGTTTTGCAAAATGGTCATATTCAGATAATGAATATTGACATTGACTAATTAAAGTAATTTAATAAATTTATCTGTTAATGTTAAAATCTGATATGTTTATAGCATTGCCCATTTTTTCAGTTTAGAAATTAATTATCTAAATATTAAGTATTTTAAACATTTTATGGTGCTAAAAAGTTATCTATTTTAGAAATCTTTGAGTATTAGTAAATTGATCTAAAGCGGATATGGTTCAAATTAATTGTTTCAATTCCAAGTCTCCCCCACCGTTAAGAACAAATAAAGAAAGTCTTTTTACTATGCATCAACTATTACAACAGTATAAAAGATACAACAATTGTTACATAGTCTCACACGTACTCGTTGTTGTCGTAATTTTTCGCTGAACCATTTAACCATTTCATGAATCTCCTTCTTTGATTCTTATTTAATTTCAAAAAAAGCTACTTCTCAAATTAAATGAGTATCTATTATATATAAATGATGACAGTTGAGATTGAAAAGAATGATCAGATAGAGAGCAAATAACTGAGCGATCCTATAAGGAGGACGGGAAATGGTGAACTGATCTCATCACGTGAACCACTCACCTCCTGGTCCCAGATATTTAAGTTAGAAAAAAAAAATATATAAAAAAAAAATCTTAAAAAATTGAGGAACCTGGTAAACTTATCTAAGTACGTCTAGCAATAGTGTTGTTGAAAACAACACAATTAAAGACTAGGCCAGCTAATTTTTCCTCTGGGGACCTCTGTCAACGCAGCTAACTTCATTTAGCTCCCGCCTGCGCTTAAATTTTATATTTTATAAAATTATGGATTCAACCAAACTTAATTTCACTTATAATTAATTATACAATTATACGAAGATCAGCATTGGTCAAGTATATAAAAATAGGAAAAGGAAAGAAACATGACTAGGACGTGATGTGATTAATCGTAACATGCCAGCCATTCAATTTTGTACATGCATGCAAACGTATCAATCAAAAACAGGGAGCAGGTCTTAATTTGATCACCTCAAATTAAAACACCGGTTAATAATAATCCAGAACCGTTCACCTATATCCACATTCACCCATTTTGTTGTCGTACTACCCCGGGGGGGAAGCGCACAAATTAAGAGCATTGCTAATTGCAAAAAACTCATTAGACAAATTTAACTAACAAAGCATATCGATCATCATATACAACGTACAAAATTAATCATCGATCACTAGTCCCCTAATAATTCCCCTTAATCTCTGTCTACAACACGGTGGTGGTGGTGGTGGTGGTGGCTCGGCGGCGGAGACGGAGTGGTGGCGGTGGACGCGGCTAAAGAAGAAACCGTCACCGTAGACGCAGCTGCGGAGGACAAGCGCGGAGTCGCCGCCGACTTCACGGCGACGACCGGGATCGGGCTCGGGCTCGTCTTCCGCCGATCGTGCTCCTTCACGAGCTCGACCGCGCACCACTCGAGCTTCTCCGCATTGGTTCGCTCCGAGAGCTTCTTTCCTTGGAAGAGCACCGACTCCACGTTCCGCTGCAGCAGCATCTCCTCCGCCGCCCTCGTCGCCTTCTTCGCGTCCGTCGTGGGCTTCGCAGCCTCCAAGGGTTTAGTGGCCTGAGTAAATTACATAATTAAGATTTAATTAAACAATACTAATAATTAATTTTGTTAAAATATATATATATATATGTTATCAAATAATTATCGTACTATAATTTTAGAATAGAAATAAAAAAAAATAATAAAAAAATATATATTGGAGGTAATTTGGTAATTTCAGGTGGAGGGGAAATTGAGGAATTGGGACCTGGATGCGAACGTAGTTGCTCGTCCTGCTGTATCCGAATGCCACGGCGACCGCTTGATCCACCTGATGATATATTTACAAAAACAAAACATGAATGAGAATGCAAATGAAATTTAGCGATTTATTATTAGAATCTTAGATATGACTAATTTAATGACGAGAATGCCCTGCAAACTTGCTACTGTCGATCTGGACCGTCTATTGAACTGCAGGAGCGAAGTACAGATCCCCAGAGTAATGGACGGGTCAGATTAACTTAACACAAAAATGGTGTTCGGCAAACCGACATGTTTGCCAGTTCGTGCAGAATAAAAAAAAAAAAAATACTTTAACCGAAGAAAAGAAATAAAAAAATTTATTTATCAAAAGAGAGAGAGAGAGAGAGAGAGGATCGAAAACAGCTGGCGGGAAGTAAAAGTGCTGGGTCGTACCATGTCCGCCGCGCTCTCCGCTGCGATTCTCAGCATCTCCGCCGCGGACGGCGGCACCGGCGAGGGGATGGGCGTGGCCGTCGGCGCGGAGAGGTTCCCGCGCATGGCCTCGCCGCATCCGAGCGAAACGACGAGGAGGTCGTGGACCCCGGCGGCGAGGGGGAACTCGCGCTTGTTGTTGAGGACGTGCGTGATAGCCGCGGCCGCGGGGTTCCCCATAGCCACCCCGGCACCCACCGCCTCGATCCGCGCGCGCCCGTCCACCGACCTCATCTCCACCGCCGCAGCCGCGCACGTCGCGGCGCACACCTCCCGGAGGCGGAAGTCGAAGCCCTCGCCCTCCACCGCGTCCGCCCGCGAGAACAGGAACGGCGCCCCAGTCGCCAGGTCGTAGCACGGGATCAGCACCGGCCCCACCGTGTCCCGCAGCGTCGCCTCCCCGAACACCCGCCGGAACATTCCCCCCGCCGACGATCGCCGGAATATTCCCCGGAGGACCCCCCTCCGCTCGCCGGAGAGGGCGCCCCTCCGCAGGTTCCGCGCGAGGAACCCCAGCGCCTCCTCGGCCGAGAACATCGGGCGCCCGTCGGGGCCCCGCGCGAAGAGCATCGCCGCGAGGACCCCGCCCGCACCGGACCCGGCCGCGACGTCGAAGTAGTCGGCGATCCGGGCGCCCGGCTCGCCGGATCTCTCGCGCAGCGAGGCCTCGAGCCGCGAGAGCGCCACTGCGGCGAGTAGGCCGTCGGCGGCGCTTCCCCCGCCGTCGATGGAGAGGATCCGGACCCTTCCGGCGGGCGCGGCGCACCTCGCCGGGGTCTTCGTCGGGGTCTCCGGGAGCGACGTGGTTGCCGAGGAGAAGATCTTGGGATCGTCGTAGCCGAAGAGGAACTTGCTCTCGAGGATGGAGAAGATCTCGTAGCTGAGCTTGTCGACGTCGAAGCTCGGATCCATCAACGCCGCCGCCGCCGCCATTATTAGGGTTTGCGAGGTGGGTTTCTAGTTTCTACCACCACTACTACTATTACTATGAGAGAGAGAGAGAGAGAGAGAGAGAGAGAGAGAGAGAGAGAGAGAGAGAAAGGGAGTGTGTGTGTGTGTGTGTTTGTGTGTTGCTGTTTGTTGTGTGATGTGGAATCGCGGAGAGCTCTTCTGCTTGTTTATATAGAGGAAAGACGAATTGAATCAGCGTATGTTAGCCGCGACACTCGGGCGCATGATAGCAGCAGCGCGTCGTCACCGGCGTTATAGTGTTATACTCTCTTCCCGATTAATCGCCATTTCGTCGTACGGCAAATTTTATGGACGAGAATGCCCTTGTACTCCGGAACAATAATGAAACGAATCCTAGCCGTCGATAAGTAGTTTACAGCCCCGATCCGACGGAAAGATGGTCCCTGGAAAGTGGTACGAAGGGTCCTTGGGTTGGTAACTAACTCGTGCCTGAGACCACAGCGAGCAAAGAGAATCGGGTGCACCAGGTGCATCCCCGTAGAAAACACCTCTCCTTTCATCGAACCACCATTCAACACTGTTTCTAATACTATTTTCCCCAAAATCTATTTAGCTGCTTCTTCAGATATAATGTACTTAATAAAGTCTCAACAATCTAGCGACTTAATTATGAGACTGCTTCTAGCACGTTCACTACTATCAAATCCATCTTAAAGTAACATAATAATAATTTCCGACATAGTAGGCTGATTTGTTTGCTCGTTGCGAAATTTCTTTCGTCCGCGCACGGTGCGAGCACGAGCTAGCGGTGTCTACTGCGGGGCGGGGGCGTCGGAGATGGCACGGTGGAAATTTGGGAATCAGCGATGTGTCGGAGAAGCGCGCGACAAATGGCAGATCTCGAAGATTGACTACACCGATTTCGCTCTCCCCAGATGCCGCCACGTAGCCACGTCTTGGTGTCGGAGAACCCCATCACCAAAATTTTGATAAATAAAACTTGGAGATGAAATTACTGCAGAGGTAAAATTATCTTTTAGTTAAAAATTATAAAATAATTTGAAGAACAATTTAAAATTTTAGATATTACTCGTTAAGTTCTCTACTACTTGCGTTAAAGACAATTGATCCTCCTTTTCTTCTATTAGTTATAAGGAAGTAAAATGAATAATATTTAATTAATATGCTAGTAAACCTTAAGTATCTAATATAGTTCTACCCAATCAAAATGCTCCATAAAATTTCAAATATTTTATTAAAATATTTCAAAACTCTTGAAAGTTCACGGGTGAAATTGAATTTTTTTAAAAAAAACTTCAAGCATACAAAAATACATTTGAAAATTTTAATTCGTAGTAAAAGATAAATAAACAAAGACATCAAAATAAAATATTGTTGAGATCAAAATTTTCGCCATCTAAAAAAGTGGCAATGGTATTATGTATTATCGGTTAAAGATATAAGCCGATAGAAAAAGCGGCTTATAAAAAGAGTTGCCGTCTCATTCAAAGCCCAAAGGCAAATATCAGACGGGCTTAATCGAATGATAAAAAATGCGAGGTCAGAATAGACTTTCGGCTGCTCAAATCACAAAAGGAAAGACCTGGAAGGAGACAAGAAATTTCGGCGCGAATCTCGTAACGGAGTCCGGAACGGCAAGCGGCGCTTACCATTGGAGAGTCCCGAAGATCATGTATCAGCGCGTCAATTAAGAGATAAACTTGGACGGAAAACAACTACTATTCAATAGAGGAGAATAGACTTAAAATGAAATAGTTGAAAAATTTACGATAATTCTCCTTAAATCACTTCGATTACTTATACACATGATTCAAACGAGTATAAATATCCAAATCATCGAAAAAAAAAAGTTCTACATCTCGTAAGCCAGTGACTATCCCTACTTTTTCATACATTTCATATCTATATTTACTGATTTTCTAGATAATTTTTACCATATTTTTTAAGAATAAATTAACTTGTAATCGATTTTCAGTTCCCCACTCCAATCAATACAAAATTTTACTCGGTTTTTTAGCCGTGTCAAATTTTTTGTCTCCAAATTTCAGTTCGGCTATTTTAGACTGAACTCTTTTCCCTCACAATCTCAGTCCAGCTAACCTAAGCCGAGCTCGTTCGAGAGTTGATTGAGAAGAACATGACCGAATGGATCCCTCTTCGGCCTAATCGCTTGATATATTGGCATACGACGCATTACACTCATAAGGTCATCCCCACGTATCGATCGCAGATCGTGACTTTTCAGCCCACCAAATACATACACATGAAAAGAATGTATCTGATAAAAAGATTCTTATTATTATTTTATAAAATGTATAAAGATTTGTCCGTTCAAAAATTACTCTTGTAGACTTTAGTTTTTTATAATTAGTTCGGTAACTTTTATTTATTTAAGATTAATTATTTAACCTAGGAGCATTGTAGAATTTTTTTAAAAAATTTATTAATGTTGTTAGTCATCAGTCATTAGTTTCTAATGAAAACTGCAGTTATTTAGCTAAAATGTATATAGTACATAAAAAAAAATAAAAAAAAAATAAAAAAAAAATAAAAAACTTAAAAGAAGTGTCAAATAAATTAAATTTCACGTCAATATTTTCAGTAAAATTATAGAAAACAGTCCCTTTTTTTTTTTTCAAAAGCTTTAAGCTTCATGAGAAACTTGAACAGCACCTCATGTTTAAATTATAAAAAATAATAAATATTCTTTTGAAGCTTAAGAAATAATCAAAGAATTATATTTTTAATTTACAAATTCAACGGTCCCCATACATTTTTACTGAAATTATTAGCTTCTCTTTGTATAAGTAATTTTTAAGGAAAGGAATAAGTAATCTACATAATTAATGAGCTCGATCTTAATTAAACTAATAATGAGATTATTTGATCAGCTTGGTATACTCTGATGTAACATACACAGTGCACCAAAAACCCTCTTATCACCGTACGTGATGCACATGCAATGTCATACATATATGGTCTTATACTACCACATGTGAAACAAGCGCGAATAATCTGTACAATATTAAAAAAAAAAAAAATTAAAATAATTTTGGAATATCAACCTAAATTTGTTAAAATTCTCCATAAAAGGAAAATAACGAGGTAGGAATTAACAAAAAGTAAAATTGGTTTATGTTATTTTGCAGGTATATATATATATATATATATATATATATATATATATATATATATATATATATATATATATATATATATATATATATAGTTGTTATTAAATTTTTCTATAAAAATCGGTAGTTTCTTGCATAAGTGGTAAAAAATTTGATGGTAGATATTTGAAATTTTAAATTCAAAATCTAATTATTTTACATTTTCAGCTAAATTTATTTAAAAAATAAACAAAACAAATAGCATGCTACATTTTTCTCAAAAAAAAAAAAAAAATTCATAAAAAATATATAAAAAATGTGTGGAGACCTCCTCACCTAGAGATAGAGCTGCCTAAAATGGCCATGGCCTCTCTCAACTTTTTAATATTGCTTAATAATCTAAATATCAATTTAACTTTTTTTTTTTTAAGATACAGTCATGACCTCTTCAGCTTTTAAATATTTGCTTAATAATTTTTTTGTTCCAATATAATTTTTTTTTTCTTTATATGCATTTTAAATAGATAAAAATATACTAAGAGTCACATATTTATAAGGTATTTTAAAATACATTCCTTAACTCCAAATTTTTTGTTCTATATTTTTTAAAATTTCTAACTATTTTAGATAAGCTATGTTATTTAACAAAATAAAATATTATATTAAATTTAATATGTCTTTGATCTAATAGTTATTAAATATTATAATTTTATTTATTAAAAATATTAAGAATTCGATCTAACTGAATTATTATTAGATTTAGTAAAATTTTTAGTTATTTACTATAATAATATAAATAAAATAATTAAAAATTAAACGTATGTAAATTAAAATTTTATTTTAATATTTTACATTAATTATTAAATTAATAAATTTTTTTAAAAAATGATTAGATAAAATTATATTTATGTGTTAAAATTTTTATTTGAATATATTTTGGGCTCCTCAAAATTAAATTCTGACTTCGTCGCTGTCCTGACGTCTCCGTTTGAACCTCCCTATCTTTCATAATTTAAATTGTTCATTCAATTTAAGTAAATATTCTTTTATATAAATCATAAGTATTTTAGTCGAACTTTAGGAATTCTATGTTTAGCGATTAGTAGATAATGGGAATGTTAATAATAATAAAAAAGATGATAGAATCAAATATAGATATTTTGCTCAGCTGAGAAAGATTAAAAATTTATTGAAAGTTAAAACTTTTGCATGAACAATTTTAAATCGTAAGGTGCTTATAATGGACAACCTTCTGAAAAGGAATTGGTATGGAAAAATGACTTGCATTTTTTGTTCGGAGGAATTTTGAGACAGCCGATTGGAGGAATTTGAGACAACGGATCATCTTTTTGTGGGATACGAAATTATCAAACTCTTATTCAGGATTCGTTTTTGAATATGACGTGCGGTTTTACCTAACAGTACTTCAGTTAATAGGCTCTAAAAAGTGAGCAAACTCAAAGATGACGCCTTAAAGGAAAGAGTGCTTGCAACTATGGCTTAAAAATCTCTGAGATGTTTACTGTGTTAAGTAAGTGCTTTGAAACTTTTTTTTTTTTTGCCCTCAGCGAAGCTTAGTTGCCTCACTATGTAGCTAAATTCACCCTCTAAAGGAACATCATGCATGTTGTCTTTCTTTCTATTAAAAAGCAGAGAATTAAAATTTAACCGACTCAAAATAACTCAAATTCAAAAAGGTGTGAATAAACAAAGTTTTAAAGTTTCTAAGCCTATTTCAAGATGGCTACAATTAATCATACATTTTCTCCAAATTTGTTTGTCCCCTTTATTTAAATTAAATATTCCTTTGATTATTTCATACTAATTTAAAATTTTCCAATTATGCACTTGGCGTTTTGTTGACTCGATCCCCAAATGTAGATGTTTTGTTTTTTCCCCTACCAGCATTAAGTTAGAGTACGTCCTTGATCATTGTCGTTTTCGGCATTAAACATGTAATTAATTGTTAATTTTATGCTAATTAATTAATTAAATTTTTGGAAGTCCCATAAAGTTGCCTACACGTTTACATGTGTTGGCGCGCTGAAGGGTTGGTGCCATACACAGCATGATTAGAAAATTTTTAAAAAAAGTACAAATATGATAAACCTTTGTATTTATTGACTAAGAAATTAATCTATTTTCAAATTATTAAACTTAAAGTAAGATAATAATTTTTTTTTATTTTTTATTTTTTGCATTATATATAATATAACAAAATTCCGAGTGCTTTGCCTAATCAAATGCCCCTATCAACTTTAATTATTTCCCCCGCTTTGTTTTTGAAACCTCTTAATTTCGGCAATACATGAGAGCATGCATGAGTTACTTTATTGCCATGATTATAATGATATATGATTGGCAAATTTGAACGTGACTAATGCTTTGGTCCAATTAATTAATCCTTTAATTATTATTATTTGATGATGCACCTTTTTTTAAAAGAAAGTGTGATTATTAGATGATTTAATTTTTGTTTTATGGATTAGGTTCTCATGATGTTCCCACTAATTATAGGTTGGATGTTGTCTAAGTGTGTCCCCTACAATCAATCAATTAAAGTGGCCTGGGTGGGCTATTTTTACTCTTCTACGCTAAGGAGAGCACCCATTGATGGATCTACGGTACAATATTTATTGTGGGTTAATGATCCTAGCTGTTTAATTTAAAATTTGACTTTTTGTGTATCCTTAATTACTTTTTCTTATAGTGCTGTGGAACTCTAATTGAAAGCTACTTAATTATGACATTGATCTTTTTTGACTAATACTTTGACTTTAATTACTCTCGTGGAATTAATCTCAAGGTTTAATTTCTCCAACTTAATTAATTTTCTAAAACATCAAACAGAGAAAAATTTGTTGTAGTAAGCTTTTCTGAAGTACCTTTTAAAAGTTGCTAATCTTGTATCGTCCTACATAATATAAATTTTTTAAAATTTGTAAAAATTTATATGACCAAGCTTGTTCGTCATCAGATACAGATTCGATAATAATATATTATCAGTGATTTGAACTTCAAATATTGCATATCAATTGGGCTTTTGACAACTACTAAGATAACACGTATGGTGAAAGCAACATGATAGTACTAGACTCGACAGTTTCGAGTTATATATGAAAATAGAGGGCGTGGGCATTTTTCAATATTATAATTAATTATCGCTCCTCCGTATTAATTCTTTTTAGTTCTCCTCGATCACCCTACAAGCAGAACATTGTGACCCTTGAACATCCAAATTCGGCGACATTTGCGAGTAAACAATTTGATATTCATACGGAAGTATCGTAGAAAAGCAAATTTTTTAAGTTGAAGTGTCCAACATCTTTTATTTAATCATCACTCGTACCATTATTAATAAAAATTGCAATATAGCTAGCTAGGCTTAGACACTGGATATATAAAAACAAGCCAAATAATGAACTCTACTTTTCTACAAATTACTACTCGTAAAATTAAGCAACATGATGATGTACACTTTGTAATGTTACGAGGATAATGAAAAAGTTATATGTATGTGTATTTTTCAAGGTACGTATACGCTGCATTAAAGGGGAGTTAAGTGTTGGAGTGGTCCAACTCGTAAGTACACTTCACATACAACTTAGAATGATGTTCTGAGACACAGATTAGTCAACAAATGAAATATTACATGGCAAAGTATATATGTTAGAGATAGAAGTGAATTTAATGTAGAAAAGGTTTAATTATATATATGCTTTGTAGCTAAATTTTATGCATGAATTAAGTGGCCAACATCGATCTTAAGACAATAAAGCAGAAAACAAAAAAAAAGTAGTGGTAGACCTGCATATATATTATGATAAAAAAAATATGTATATAATTTATTTGTTACAAAGATTATCAATTCTACTACTATTACATACCCTTTTTCTTTTGATCTAACACAAAGTTAATTAGGGTATCAATATCTAGGATAAGCCATCCATCACCCTACCCATCCTCATGATGATCCAAAACACTACTTCCATAACACGTACCCAAGATTATAAGTAAAAATTTCTCGTTATATAATTTGGCATGCTATTGATTAATTTTGATACATTCGTCATGTTAATCAGAATCGTTCTATGCGTATTTATACAAAAATTGCTTCTGCTTCTACCTAGGAATTAATCTCTCAAAATGCTCTCTTTGTGAACAATTAACATGCATTAATTCTAGCACACATGACATAGAAAATTTTAATTATTTATACACGAAATTTAAAGTGTCGCACATGAAAAAAGTTTAAGAACTAATTATGGCTGATTCAAAATAATCGTTCTTTTTATAAAAATTCAAGTTTAATTTTATGTACAGTAATAATTGATCGATAAAGCTGCGACCCTTTTAACTTAAATCCGAGTTAATGGGTTCACAACAGTCTTGATCATAATAATTTTAAAATTAAATTAGTAAAATTTGATCAAATTGTAATATTATAAGATTAAATTTAATCGTCCTACCGACATATTTTTGTAGTACGATTATCAAATAATGGTTTACTTTAGCTCTGCACAGTTAATGCGTCACCTCAATTTGAAGGACATCTTTAACTCCCTACAATTTGAAGGACACCTTTATGTTCCCACTCAATCAAGCCCCTGTGCAGCATTAATTTACTTATTATCAAGTTGATGCATTTTGCTTCAATTTGTTGGGAATATTAATTATATATATATGATCAGAACAAAACCAAATTTATAAAATTTATAAAATTTTATAAATGCGAATTTAATTTCTACTATGATAATGACAACATTGTTATTGATAGATATATATAAACATATTCTGAAATGCCTTTGCGGCTATTTTTCATTGTAATGTCTCTATCTTCAACGTTGTTTTCGTGCAATAAATCAAAACCTGGAAAATTTGCTGGATATTTTGTAACTCCCTACATACCTTTCCGTTTCACCCAAGGCCTTGTAGCATTTATTTATCAATCTGCAGCATGCCTTCAATTTATACCAATACTAGATAGAAAAAATTGCACTCATACGAATGCAAGATGATGACGATGGCGAATTCGTTCCTTAAAAATTTGTATACTGCTAAGTTAGTAACACATCGATAGCACGCCAACGAACGGTAAAACATTTTCGGAACGTCGGAGTTTAATGCATGAGTATTAGAACTTTCCAAGAATATATTTGTAATTTTCGAACTTACACCACACACACACTCTCTCTCTTTCTCTTATCTTTTGGGGACCAAGAAATTAAAGCTGGTAGAGTGAACTACATAGAGTTTTATGGTCATCTGAACGAAGGCTTAAATGGAATCCTGTAACACTTCATGATCGAGCTACAATTGCACCTAGCTGTCTCATTATTTTCCAGCAATTAACTAGCCTTTATTATATACATGCATATGCACAGGCACTTATAGCAATAGCCTAACAACCAATTAAGAGCATGGTGTGTGGAACTTCATTCTCGTGATCATTGGTAGGTTGCCATGTCAATTCCTTTGGAAACCATCTTGTTGATGTGAAGTTGTTTTGGATAACCACTACAACAAAACTATGCTATAGCGATATTTTTAATTATTTTTAAAATTTAAAAATAATACTGCTTTCTAAAATACCGATATTCATTATTAGTGTTGCTATATGTGCAGTCGTTAGAGTGTATAGCAACACGTTATTATAATGTATCCCAAAAATATATCTATATATTTAATTTTGGATATATAGATAGAAAACTTGTATAAAAGTGTTACAAAAATGTGTTTCTATAACATAATTTTGTTTTTGTGATCCCTAAAAGATCCTCTATGTGCGTGCTATCGATGTGTTGTCAAATTAATATGGTATTTTAGGTTGTGTCAACGAATCAAACAAATTCTCATGTAGTGATTCCACTTTGGGTGGACGGTATTGGATTATGCAAAGTCATGTTTCAAATCGATATTACTATAAAAATGTCAAAAATTTAAAATTTCTGAATGTTGGTATCGAAACTGAAAGTTTGAGTACGTACTGGTTTATAGAGCATCTCAGGAGTTTCTCAAAATTTAAAACTGTAAAAAATTATTTTTTATATTGTATATCGATACTCAAATCTAAGTACTGGAACTCAATCTTTTTTTTTTTTGTATTATCTATTGGTACTCAAAACTGAGTATCGGTACTCAATTTCGCGACGGGTTCAATATATTAGATTTAATTATAATTTGATCTAATCTAGTTCTACATATTAGAAAATGATTGAGAAATATTTTAAAGAAAATTTTTAAGAGGAGATCGATGATTAGAAGTAAATCGAAAATTCGGATGGACGGTTAAAATTATTTTCTATTAAAATTAAAATTTTATAATCATATAATTACCTCTTGTAATTTATTTTTTTGATATGAGAGTTTTATTATAGACATCCTAATTGAATTGAGAGGAAAATATGAAAAAAAATTGAGTTTTTTGTAATCCAATCTTACACTTTGTATTTTATATATCGTCGTGAATTAATCGAAAAATGTATTGAGATGATCTTATCCGTGAACGTAGACCGACACATCGTTGGTCAAACCACGTAAATTTTATATTTTGTATTTTTCTGTTCGTTTTATTGTTTTGTTATTCTTGTACTCATCTTCTACAATCGTTCTCGTCTATTATTATTTATGAAATATTTTATTTTTACTGTACTCATATATTATCTGGGTTTGAGATATTTTCGATAACTCTACAGCCGATCCCTTTCAAAAGGCGCGATAACAAAATAATTTCTAAAAGCTAGCATCATCCTACTTAATTAAACTTGGCATTTTTTGGCACCATGATCTGAGATATTAAAATTCTTTCTAAGATTATTAGCAATTTATAAAAATAACATTCTGAATATGGGCACTCACCACCACTGTATAGAGATCTTCATAAATAATTGAGATCTTCATAAATGATTCCGTGCACCTGTCGTTGTCCGTGTCACCTTACATCGAAAAGGTTCATGGTGGTTACAAATTATTGCAAGTACTATAACTTTTATTTCATGGACAAAAATTTGGGTTCGAGGATTATGTTAGGCGCGCGATTGAAACTTGGTATCAAATGCTTTGGGGTTTTTGATCATATCTATATATATAAGCCTACGCATACCCCGTTGTTCTTTGTTTTCTTGCGTTGTTTCATATGATCACCATTCATGATATGACCGTTAATCCTTGTAAAGAAAATATCTTTTAAGTCATAAAAAGATTAAAATTCACATACTTGTTCAGGGAAGTTGAAGTTTAATTGGGAGAGCATAAAATTTATAGGCAATACTCACTGCACGTGATGCAGTGAACGTAAATAATAGTTTTTCAATACGCGTACATAGATATACTTTTCTGTACATACACACAAATCTAACTCTAAAAAAAAAAAAACAAATTAATTAGTTATAATTTTATTATTATCGGTACGTGCACCTTTCTTAAAATTTATTTACATCAGTGTAATATATATATATATATATATATATATATATATATATATATATATATATATATATATTGGAATACTATCGATAGTATCAAGTCATTGATACTATCAAGTTTTTAGTCTTTAAATTAAAGGATGCGTCGTTAAGATGATAGTGATCCCCTAGGGTTTACTAGGTTGTTGGTTGAATAGTAAAAATTTTAGGGAATTACTATAATTCAATTCCAACCGCGCATATTTTTTCATCCAACGGCTGAAAACTTGATATTACCAATTGTTTGGTACTATCGATAGTATTCTAGCCAGACTATATATATATATATATAGAGAGAGAGAGAGAGAGAGAGAGAGAGAGAGAGAGAGAGAGAGAGAGAGAGAGAGAGAGAGCAAATTATCATATCATATTGCACAACTTGTTAATTGAGTACACTTTAATCAGTATTGCATGGAATTATTAGCCTACTATTATACAATATAGTTCTATAGACAAACTTATCTTTATCAACAATTAATGCCATCCTCTTAAATAGCCACCACTGTTTCAGGATATTTCCTTAATTAATTCTCTGACAAGTCACAATGGTATTTTTGGACTCAAAAGCTTTGCCGTGCAACAATAGAGCCAATCACACACTAAAACTTATTAGTTCAAGTAAGGATATGTTATCTGTGTGTACACAATTAAGTTGGGAACAAAGACAAGAATAAGCCTTGTACTCAAATCCTTTTTAGTTTCTTTGTTAATGTTACGATGGAGAATGTACGTACGTGGCTAGAATAATGTGGCACTATATTGTTTAATTATACGTACCCTACATTCTTCATAAGCAATGAGTAATGCAATAGATATATATATACCTCGTATACTCTAAATTAAACTTTTACTGTATTTTGGGATTTGAGATTAAATGTGAACCAATATCAATTGTTATGCTTCAGTCACTCAGATATCGATAATTACCGATTCAAAATATTTAAATTTAAATATTAATTATATTACAAATTTGAAAATTTTATATTTTTATTCAATAATTTTTTTTATCTGATATAAAATTATTGCAATAGAAGCTCCTGCTATTCTATTTCTTTTTTGTAGCCACGCGTACGTGTCCCATCATGGTCTCCTCAGTGACCTTTTAATTGGGCCCAATGTCTGAAACGAGGTTGAGCCAATTCACCCTGGATGCACGGGTGACTTTGAAATTTGTTAGGAGAAACATCTACATCAAATAATGCAAAGTGATCTTTGGAACTTTCGCATGGAATTAAGTTGAGGAGACTCAAAATGGGGAGATGAACACAAAAAAAAAGCTAATAAAAGGAGCCAGCTGGGGCAAAAGGTTCCAGAAATTATTATTATTAATATATTGTTTGATTTGAATTACACTAGTACAACACATAATTAGAAACGTGGCATTGGACTAATCAATTGATCTTCCTTTGCATTGTGGACATGCATTTGTCTTTGAGCACTTTAAAGATTTGATATGTAGGTGAAAGATCTACTTCCCATGGAAATGGCTGTTACATAGTTCGAAGCTTTAAATGACATTATTGTTAGTTTAAATAGATCAGCATTTTATCTTATAACAAAATATTAGGTTGAATCGAGACACAATTAAGATACGTGGACGTTGTGTTTAAATGAATTCATTGTTTATTCTAACAATTCAAATTTTTTACATTAATAGTTAATTAGGATCTGATCTGATAATTATAAATTAACCATGTATTTATTTGTAAGTTGAATATTATTTCTAGAAAACGTGACCTTAACCAAAATAAAAATTAATAGTTGCATATTTATTAACTAGTAATTAACCGAGCTACTTTGATTCAGTAAAATACAAGATAACTAAAAGGTTAAATGGTTTCTTTATATAAGAACTGTAGTCTCATTCAAAAAAACATATACCCACATAAGCTTAAAACTTTTAAATTAAAATCAAAATTTTTAACAGTTTCAAAGTTACATCGCTTTCCTCGTCGGTGAGGAGTTGCCTAGTCCTTTGATCATGTCTCACAAAAAAAAAGATTGAAGCACGTACAAAATCATTTACGTAATATACATATACCATGTACGTATCTGCATATTGCAAAATAGTTCATAATATTTCATAAAATGATTTATTCATAAACTTGTTCTAACTAATTTAATAAATTAAAATCAGTGAGAATATGGCCGAGGATTTAAATTTTAAACTATTTTGCAATCATTTGGGGAATGGAAAAATGATAATTAACTAATTATCTAAGCAAATAGAAAAGGCACCAATTAATTAAGTTAATATTTATGATCATTGCTATTTATTAAATGCAGAATATTTATGGGCATAAATCATTCATTAGTAATAAATGGCCACCCTTATTGTTTGATTAGCCACCGACGTTTCGAGTACAATTGAAAGAAAAGAAAATTCCAACAAGATAAATAACAAAATACATAAAAAGTCACACCAAAAAATAAGAAAACAAAAAAAATCCAAAAAAATAGTACAAAACTACAAAAAATGAAACTAATGAAATTGGAACTGTGCAGGTGAAGACATATATAAATGAGTGAACAAATTATTTTTTGTTTGATTTCTGATATCCAATGCATGTGAAGTTTCATTTATGGATTGGGCATAATATAGAGGAAGCATTTGATTCATGCTATACGATATTTTTAATTATTTAACATAATTAGAAATTTAAATTTTATAAATTTGATTGTTATTAATTAATATTATATTACTGTGTGTTTGATTTAGTATAATAATATTATGCATATAAGATTACTATATTTTATTTGTCTTTTAATAATCTTGTGCTTGAGAGAGAGAGAGAGAGAGAGAGAGAGAGAGGAGTATCTCAAAATTTTAGAACAAAGAGATTTGATTGTCTATTTCTAACACAAGTAGCAAAGGACTTAGTGATTGATATCTCCGAGTTCGAAGTTTAATTATTTCTCATTTATAACAAAATTTATTTGTATAAACAAAGTGAATAACATGCTACCTTTCTGATTTGGGGAAGAGATGATTAAAATGAAAATGTAAGAAGAGGTTTGGGGAGTGGAAAAGATTACTTTTATAATTTTTCGTAAAATTGTAGAGCAACTTTCTGCCTACCAATAATATAAAATATCCGCCTCCGCCTCTTTTTTTTGGAATATTTACTGTTGTTATTGACTGTCCCTAGCCTCAGAGGTTCCGAGTTCGAAACCTAGTTGCTTCATATTTTCAGCTAAGTTTATTTTTAAAATAAACAAAATGAATAATATGCCATCTTTATCTAAAAAAAATTATTATTAATAATTTAATATTATTTATTAAATTACATACTAAATGAATCAAACACAATTTATGTAAAATTTTTAATCCTATTAGAATAACACGAGCAGAGCATTATAATAATAATATAATAATACTAAATATTAATCTACTATAGGATGCTTTCGATAATTTGTCGCGCCTAAAGAGACAATAAAATAATTATATCAAACGCAACAAAAATAATAGAGACAATATTTAATACGTTTTTTTAAAATTTTAAGATATCTTATTTATCTTTCTAGGATCAAAATATTTTTATTGGTTTTTAAAAATTCTTTCAAATATTTTCATTTTTTTTAGAGTTTACTAATAAGACTGAATTTTATAAAAAAAATATTAATAATTTAAAAATAAAAATAAAAATATTAAATAATAGTCAAAAATAAATAAGCAAAAGTTTCAAAACAAATAAAAAAGAAAACCTTGTTGGAAGAATAATATGCATTCTAGCTTTCCTATAACTCTTCCGTTGTAATTTTTGTAAAATAAAAATAAAAAAAATTTAATCTCTACATTCATTCTCTCATTTAAGAATTATAGAGCTCCCCAAATTTTTTATTTTTAGTTTAAAAATTGATAAACTACTAGAGAAAAATAATTTTTTTGCACTACTGTGGATTGTACATGTAGCAATGCTCTTATAATTTATTATTGTTACGTATTATTGATATCTAGATTTTTGTGCTTATAAATTATTTTTAATGATAAAATTTTTGAATTAATAATCAATTTTATTATACTTAATCTAGCATATTGAAATATTTAAAAAATAATTTTTATAATTTTTATTATTAAAGATCTAATAATTAAAAGTGCTAAAAATGAACGTCTAGAAAAAAAAAATACAAAATTTATGATGTAGCATTAAATTTTTTTTATCAAATATATTAATTTTACTATATATAGTATAAAAAATTTATTTATTTGATTTAAATACTTCTACAAAATTAAATATATAAACGGCATACACCAATAATTAAAATTTGTTGATTTAAAAACTTTTAGATCACTTGATAAATAATAATAAAAATCATAAAAATTATTTTTTAAATACTTTAAATCAAGGATTTAAGTGCCGTGGCACGGGGTCGTGCCGAAAACTTGCCGGAACGGTACGGCACGGTGCGTGCCGAGCCGTGCCGATAAGTGCCGGTCACAAAAAATACATGCGTGCCGACACATAATGGCATGAAATATTTAATTTCTTTAGCAACAAAATTTTTTAATTGCTTATTATGTATCTTTATCAAATATTTTGAACTTTATTAAGAAAATTACTTAGTAATTTTTAAAAAAAAGGTTTTGAACTGAGTCATCGGCACGGAAGCTGTATCGTGCCGGTATCTTGTTGGCACGGTACGGCACGGTAGATACGGCCCGTGCCGATGGATACTTAAAACCTTGCTTTAAATATATAAGATCAAGTGTAACGGAGTCCATCGTTAATTCAAAATTTTCATCATCGAAATTGGGTCAATTATAATCTCTCTTTCTCTCTTTTTAGTTTATTTTATAATTACACAAATTTCAATATAAATTTAATGATAAAAAATTTATAAGTATAATTTGACATGTGCTTTTAAAAATATATAAACTCTACTATATATATATATATATATATATATATATATATATATATATATATATATATATATATATATGACATAGGAAGTATGGTTGGGTTGGGTGACATAGGAAGTATGGTTGGGTTGGGTTCGAGCCGAACTCAGTCAAATCCAAGTCAAATGCCAAGCAAATCGCGTTGCCAAAAAAAAAAAAATGTTATTATTATCTCGCGATAACAAATTGTGAATTAAATTTAAATAAATAAAAAAAGAAACCACGCAAAATCCGTCGCCCTCGTCGTCGGCTCTCTCGCGTCGCGCCGATCGGGAATTTCTGTGGTAAGCGATACGGCCTCCTCTTCTCCTTTTTCCCTATCACCTCCTCTTCGAAAACCCTAATCGACCTCGCTCATTTCCAATTCCAACAACAAGATCGGGCGCTGCGGCGACGCCTCCTCCTCCGCCCCAAATCTTCGTCGTCGCCTCCGGATCGTCATCCTCTTCTCACACGATAATCTCAGTACGTTTTCTTGCGATTTTCTCATCTTGTTTTCTAGGGTTCTTGCGATCGGTCCCTCTCTTCGATCCGGTTTAGGTTTCGTTTTTGATTTGTTGTAATATGGAATTTGCGCAATTTCTTTTGTACCACTAATTAATCCGGTGGGAAAAAACCCTAGGTATCTTTTGTTTCTGGATTGTGATCGTTTCTTGCCCTATGATTTTTGTTTCAGAGAAATTTACACATGTAAGTTTAAAATAAACCTGGATGATTCATTCCTTATGCTACCTGTTAGGTCAATTCACTCACTTGTTGGTGTATTTCGACTGATATGGATGGATTAATTGTGATATTGTGCGTAATTGGAGCAGTTATTGTTTTGCATCGTGCACATGATCATGATGCTATGTTTTTGGTGTGTTTTATTGGGCAACAGATCGACGATGGGAAAACTTCAGGCTTTGAGGAACTTTAATGCATTTCCCCACGCAGAGGATCACTTGTTGCAGAAGACCTTTTCTGGGGCCATTGGTGCATACTTTTCCCTATGTGATGCATGACCTTTTTTTAATTCTTGATATTGGATAAAATTCAGATTGATGGGTTCCATTTGTGCTTTATCTTACGCATCATAGCAAAGTGGCATATTTTCATGCTCATAAACTGGAATTCATTTTCTTTTCTGTCTTGTAGTGTCCATTGTTGGCCTTACTATAATGGTGACCTTGTTCGTACATGAGTTCAAGTATTATCTCACCACAGACACGGTGCATCAGGTTTGTGAATACCTTGTTCTTCATCAAGATAGTGTGCTGTATCCTCTCTGTGCTATGACATTTTGCAAGTTATGCGTGCTTGTTATTCTGCAGGAAACCCTTGAAATTATGGTTTTTGGGAAATTATGTCTAGGAATACTTCATTGACAAAATTAGGTCTGCAATATCCAATTAGCATTTCTCGGTGTCAAAAGAAAATTATGGCAATGAATACTTGTAGGTGTGCTTTTTTGTTTTTTAATTGTTTTTTTTTTTTTTTTTTTTTTTTAACCCTGAGTATACTTTTGAGATGTTAACAAGTTGCTTGGCGATGGTTGTGTTGTTATATAAGTTAAAAGAAAAGGTCTTGGTAACAGTTGATGCCTTTGGCAGATGTCCGTGGATCTGAAACGGGGAGATACTCTTCCTATTCATATAAATATGACATTTCCGGCTTTACCTTGTGAAGGTTAGTTTGTATATTTTATTTATGTGTTACCATTAGTTTGCATTCTCATTAAAGAGATCTTTGAGTGCTCCTATACCACAACTTTTGTATTAATGCTTCTCTACTGCTACTAATGCCTAATATTCAGTTTTGAGTGTGGATGCAATTGATATGTCTGGCAAGCATGAGGTGGACTTGGATACAAATATATGGAAGGTATGACTTAATTTTTCTTGCGTAATGAAAGTATCTTTTATTTTTTCTATTGTACTATTGTATAGTATGAAGCAAGGATTTAAGTGCCTACCAACACAAGTCGTATCTACTGTGCCGTATCGTACCAACAAGATATCGGTATGATACAGGCCCGTGCCGATGACACAGCTCAAAACTCTTTCTTTTTAAAAAATTAGTAAGTAATTTTCGCAATAAGGTTCAAAAGATTTGATAAAGATACATAATAAGAAATTATAATATTTTATTGCTAAAAAAATAAATTTTTAATGCTATTATGTGTCGGCACACATGTATTTTTTTTTACCGGTATGCATCGGCATGGCTCGACACGCATCGTGTCGTATCATGCTGGCAAGTTTTCGGCACGATCCCGTACCACGGCACTTAAATCATTGGTATGAAGCATTGAGAGAAGTTACCAACTATGCCCTTATTGAATTTTCCCTATAGTAGTTTGAATATTATTTGTTGATTCATTGATATATTTGTTATAATGACTCTATTTTCAAATCATTCAATGTGTATTCTAGTTAATATTGCTTAACTTTGCCCTGTCGAATTGGTCCACGTGTGAATCATGAAACTGACAGTATACTATTTTACAATGCTAGGTGTCTATGCTTTTACTCTTATACTTATGATGTTCTTACTATGAGCTGTATCTTAATATATTGGACTTTGTTCAGTGGGTCCTCGAAACTGTCTTCTATTTCTGCACTTCGAAAGTGAGAATATATTACCTGAAGTAGCAACTTTTGGTGTTAGCCATGATATTGAAAGCAATCTCTGCCCATGGCAAGGACCTTTTTGCTATCTGTAACTTTAGAGACGTAATGCCTTGTTATGAGTGTGGTATTCATATTAGGGCATTATCTCTAGTTGCCTAATGCATTTACTTGACATTAGAGGATGTTTCTGTTGCAGATTATCTATCTCCAAATAGCAAGTTTGAAATTTCTGATTATTCATCATTACGCAAATTAGTCCACATGTAAACCTATAACTATTTCTATAGTGTACAACTTCAATGTCATTAGTCCTTGTACAATTACTGTCTAACTTTTTTCCCCTTCCGTTGTCCTTTTAAATTCACAATGAAGCTTCGCTTGAATAGAGAGGGTCATATCATTGGCACTGAATACTTGTCTGATCTTGTTGAAAAGGAACACTCTACTCACAATCATGGTAAGTTTATCAAAATCTGATCCATTGGTATAACAATTTTTTCTTTTCAATTGGTGTATGTCTTAATGATAAAGTTTCCATTCCTTTCTCAATAAACTAGCTGTAGTATGGTTAGATTTAGCTCCCTATATTATACTCATTTTTGGTAACTTGAATGCGAGCTTTCTAACAACCATGAACTACTTTTAGATAAATTTTGACATAAACTATACCTTTTTAATTGCAAAGATAGTAGGTATTTTACAGCAATTACAATGTATTAGGATAATTAAGATAAGAACACAAAAAAGACTGCAGGAGCCAGGCTCAAAGATGTGCCAAAGCATGTGAGTGAAGGAGATACTTGCAGCAACATTCAGCGTCTTGCATGTGTCAGTGCAGTACATGCCACAAATCGGCATAGCGCCGTGCACTGCTTGGCAATTCTTGAACAAGAGGAGTACTTAGGCTTGGTAACAAGAAGGGTCAATATTGTTTGGTATTGTTACACACTCAACTGTAAAATCCACTGCACATTAGTGTAAACAGTGATCATTTTTATTATGAACATGATATAATTTGACAGGTGCATACAGTTCTCATCATTTTTCTTGTCATGTGCTGGGGGCATTGACTGAAATTAACAAATATTAGGCAATAATGCTTGCTGTATAGCACAATTGTAAAAACTCAAAAGGTTCAAACCTTGTTTATGTAAAATAGACCCTCACTCAGCCTATTCTGGATCTGTCTATTATCTGTTTTAGAAAACATTTGTTTATGTACTGATTTCTTTATTGATTTTCAAACAGATCATGGTGATGATCATCATGAGGATTCTTCTCAAAAAAAACACGAGCATACTTTTAACTCAGATGCTGAGAAAATGATAAAGAGTGTGAAACACGCAATGGCAAACAGTGAAGGGTGCCGAGTATGTGTTCCCTTTGTTCATCATAACTTTATTCTTTCTTCCACAATATTGAATGCTTATGTCCTTTTTAGCTGCTTTCTTTTCAGGACTAACGAAGTAGAATGTCAACTTTCACAGGTATATGGAGTTTTAGATGTGCAAAGAGTTGCTGGTAACTTTCATCTCTCAGTGCATGGATTAAATATTTTTGTTGCTCAACAGGTTACTCATCTAAAACTCTCTTCTGGTATTCTATAATCACTAAAATTTCTTATAGATATGCCAAATGATTTTTCTTGAAATTTCTGTGATTAGCGAACTCCATCATTATGCATTTTTTAGCAGTAAACACTTAATCTACTTGACTAAATTAGGTGTCAAGTGGGTACCCAATGTTGACGCACTCCAGTATAGAGTTCAGACAATCACCTTTGATGCTAAATTGGTGCTATGATGGAGGGAATGAGATGTCCCAAACATAGGTTACTTATAGAAGTAATACCACACTATCTGATCATGCTGCTTGCTTGCAAGATGTACGTCTTTGACAGTTTATGAATTATTAAGTAGATCTTGGCACGACTAGGCTTCCTTTGTTTTTTCCCCTTCAAGACGTTCTACCTGTTTGTCACTTTAGAGGTAAACTGTGAATCATATTCTTGAGTACTTTTCTCTCAAAAATATTCTTGAGTACTGGTTGATCTGGCCTACTCTTAGTAAGTCATTAAGGGTTCTATGTGTAGCAGTTTAATCTTTTCCCTTACTAGTTAATTCTGCCAAAAAATTATAACGATCTAAATTTTTTAGTAAGAAACTCTTAAATTTAGATTTACCAATGAGGGACTCAATTAAAAGCTTAAAAGGAGGCGAACTCTTTAGCTTATGCCTGACTAGTCACTTGATAGCAGTTTTTGCCTGACTTGTCACTTGCTTGTTACTTGCTTTTGTGAACTGTTACAAATTCATGGCCTGCAGTTTTTCGTCAGATTTATCCATCACATGATGATCTGAAAGTACTCTTTTGATTTTCGTGAATCAGTCATTGGATACCTAGTTTAGAGTTATGAGATTCCAACATTACCTTGTGCTAGGGGGAAAAAATTTGATTCGAGCATTACATTGTTTTGAATTATGCTCTTCTTTCGTTGCAAAGTTTTCTGTTCGTGTGAAATGGTATATCTTTTCTTTGTAAACTAGATAATGATATTTTCTTTCCTCTGTGTGAAGATTTTTGAAGGATCAAGTCATGTTAATGTCAGTCACATTATTCATGACTTGTCATTTGGCCCAAAGTACCCCGGAATTCATAATCCTCTTGACGGAACGACCAGGATCCTGCATGAGACGAGTGGAACTTTCAAATATTACATCAAGGTAAACCTTCCTATTATCTTATGATCTTCCTACTATAAAGAAATAGGTAGTTAGTTGTACCCTTGTTTTCTTTGTGAGCAGGGTAAAATATTGAAGGCCAAACTATTATCAGAAACGCGAAAAATTAGCAGAGTGGAAAATTGTAGATCAAATATCATACTCATAAACCTAAAGTTGCACTTTGCATTCTAGGTCTTGCAAAATTGATTTTCTTGAGAAAATGTGTTACTCGTCATGCAGATTGTACCTACGGAGTACAGATATCTCTCAAAAGAAGTATTGCCAACAAATCAATTTTCTGTCACAGAATACTTTTTACCTATACGTGCGACCGATAGGTCTTGGCCAGGTTGGCAATATATCGCACATGTACAAAATTGTTATTCTCACCCTGAATTGCTCTATATTTTACATTAACCTTATTTCATTATGCAGCTGTTTACTTTCTGTATGATCTCTCTCCAATTACTGTGACAATTAGAGAAGAGCGGCGCAGTTTCCTGCACTTTATTACACGTCTTTGTGCAGTTCTTGGTGGCACATTTGCGCTCACAGGTTCTTGTTTCTATGTCATTGCATGCTTTATTTTATTCAATTCCTTGTGTTGAACTTGTTTATTTGTGCTGATCAATCATTTTAGTTTCTTCCTTCGATGATATTAGTTTTGCCTATAATCAGAGACCCTAAAAGAAGAATGAAGATTAACTTTGAACAAAGATTATAGCAATTTTAGGGTGAATATAAATAAAGATTACGTGGTCTTTAGGCATTTTATCTCTGGAGTGCGAAGGGCCCTTTGTCTAGGAATGAGTCGTAGGTCAAATCTTTTGGAAATTCCTTGTTCGCAGATGTTAGCAATTACGTTTGAATTAGATAAATATTGGCATTGACGCAACAAATTTGCACAAAGAGGCCTACTACTTTCTACTACTTTTCCAAGTTGTGGAAATGATCCGAAGGAATATCTGTGGGCTCAATTAACATCAGACGAATAGTAACTAAAGATTTGGTGTCGAAGAAATCATGATAGGAAACTTTTGCAATTTGCAAGCCCTTTAAAAAAATTCCATATGCAATGTCCCTGAGAAGAAGCTCTCATATAGTTTTGGTTACCGTAAAATGGTGATCCGGCATTATGAGATCATTCCCCACGCATATCATTTTGCTTGCTTATTGAATAAAATCTCTTCTTATCAAATCCTCTTAATTTAACAGCTTTAAGTCTTTATCTTTGCTTAAGTTAAACACTAACATAAATACTAACATATTTTCTTATCAATACAGGAATGCTCGACAGGTGGATGTACGTAATCATCGAGTCGGTGTCGAAATCAAAGACCAGAAGCGTACTTCGGTGATTGGATTACCCATCCATTACAAGTGCTCGGTGTTCTTTTTTAGAACTAATTTAAAGAGGTTCCAACCTTTTTTTTTTAATTTAGCTGTCAATTTTGCAAACATGTAAACTGCCTATCCATCCGCGCATCATTTGTACCAAACACCGTATAGTTGTTGTTGATTTACTTAATAATATAGGACAAACTATTAGCTAGTTTAGGGTTTGGGTATAAAAGGGGAATAAGGGGTTGTACCCTTTTTTATACCCAAACAATAATTGTGTTAAGGTGGGTTTTCCATCTTACCGCATTATCCTGGGATAATCCTGGATTACCTGATAAGGGGCGGCGACAATCCATGAAACAACAGTTCCGGCCCCTATATATTTAAATTTAAATCTTAAAATTTTAAATTTTAAATTTTAATTTTAAAATTAAAATTTGATTATAAATTTGAAATTTAAAATTTGAGATTTAAAAAATCAAATTCAAACATAATGAGAGAGGTATTATCATCATTTTATATTTATAATTACCTATTATTTTTTTATTCTATCTTATATTGTCAAACGTTATTTTCCTTAGATGGCTTCTTTGGCATTTTACTGCTAGTACACGTAGACGAGTTAAATATTGGGTCTGCGGGGAGACGTAGACAAGTTAAATTTAGGGTCTATGAGGAGGCGAAATTAAATTTAGAATTTGTGAAATTTGGTTGCAACAATTTTACAAATTCAACAGCTAAAAACTATAATAAATTACACTTTGGAAGGTATCACCTAACTCATAGTTTGAGTACAAACATGCAATTTAAGTGCTAAATTTAGATGCTTTTAATGTTAGAATTTTTGATTCAATGATTAATTTTGCTTGATTTGATCGAAAGTATTTAAAAATAAATTTTATGTTTGTTTACTATTTTAGTGATGGAAGATGGTTAAAATTTATAATTTTAATGATTATGGTAATATATTTGCAAATTTTATTTAAGTTTGATAAAATAAGCTAAATAATTTTGATCTAAAATTTTAATATACCTCATCACTTTTTGTGAGATCTGTACTCTCAAATGTGAAATAATAATTAAAAAAAAGGTGATATCCATATTTTCAGAGTAAACTATTTCGATCACTAAATTAAAATTTTAAAATTTTATTTTTTAAATATTACAAATATTATAAATTACGAAATTTATTTAAAAATTCTAACATAAGAAATAACTACACGAAGACCTGTCCTCTAAAAGCAGACTAGCTAGACTCTGCAATTTAGTGCCATCACTGAAGACAACATAGCTTTAGGGCATCATGCAGCTGCGGAAAAGTTTGTTGTAACCACGCCTAAAACAGCAATCACCTGAGACAAACAAAATCACCACGTACCCTATTCTACTATTTTTTTCCTCCAAGTACATAGTTCAAGTGCACCAACTCGATATCATAGCAAGTCTCCAGCTATGATGAATGGGTCGATACTGCAGGCAATCACAAATTCACATGCGCTTTAAAAACCCGCTAACGAAACAACTGAGAAAGCAATTCATCCTAATTCGGTTGGATTGCTAATTTCGTTGCTTCACAACCTCAATGACCACATAACTAAATCAGTAGAACTTGCCTCATAAAAGAAACATTTAACCAAAAACCTAAAATTAGCAAACAATTTACAATGCAGCGACCACAGGGCGATTTCAATTGCTAGCATCAAGGGGATGCCAGCAATTGCATTTTCACAAAATGATGTTTTACACTACGAAAACTGCTAGCGCTCCCATCCTCAAATAGAGGACAGATCCTCATACACAGACTTGATACCTGGCCTCTCCGAAATGGGCCTGATACATCTCAGCGCGATACCCAGCACTTCCTTCATCCCTTTAGCAGCGGCTGAGTTAGCTAAGTCAGAAGCCATGACTGGATCGAAACAATCGGACCCACGCCCTTCCGCCACCCTTAGCCGAACCCAATCAGTCAGATCAATACCACCTTCCTCCCCAGAAACTACATCACCTGCACATTTACCGGTCAGAAGCTCCAAAAGAATCACACCAAAGGCATAAACATCCGACTTGAAAGAAGGGGAGGGCTTCTTGGAAGCCGCGAGCTCAGGTGCGCGGTATCCGAGGACACCAGAATCGAGGATTTGTTCGACTGTGCCGGATTGGGTCATCAGGCGGTGAAGACAGTAGTCTGCCACACGGGCATTGAGATCAAGGCCGTCGAGTAGAATGTTGGTTGCTTTGAGATTCCCATGTGGGATGGCACGGTCAAAATGGAGATAGTTGAGGCCACGTGCAACGTCCACAGCTATCTTGATCCGCTGGGCCCAGGTTAGCGGTGGGCCTTTCCTTCCCGGTCGATCTGAAAAAAGCAAGCAACTCAAATGAAAAATACAGAGTCCAGAAGGAGTAGTTTCGGTTGATACAAACAATAAATTTGCACAATTTGCATGCAGAAAGCTTCTAAATTTGAAAAGAGAACAAATCAAGATTGCCCGGTATATACTAAAAGTAAAATATGGTCCCATGTCTGACTAGTCAATCATAGCCAAGTAATGATAAAATAATTAAATTAATACGGAAACCATACCATAAAGAAAACTGGCAAGACTCCCAGGAGAAACATAATCTGATAAGATGAGTTTCTCATGCTGTGTAGGGCCCCAATAGTACCCCCTCAGTCCGACAACGTTAGGGTGCCTAATATTCGCAAACTTCCTAGCCTCTTTTGAGAATTCCTTCTTTGGTTTCGCTACGCCTTCTCTAAGCCATTTGACAGTCAAGAAAACCCCATTATCAAGCGTCGCCCTGTAAGAAGTCCCATGACTGCTCCTTCCCAACACTTCAGCTGGGGCCCGCGATAGTTCCTCCGGCGTTAGTGTTATTGTTTCATCCAAGAAGTGCAATTCACCTGCCAACTTATCGGGCGATCGAACATCTAGTTTTCCAAGGCTTTCGTGAGTGTATGTCTCACCAGATTCGGGTGACCACGAAAAGCGGCTGTTTTTAGAAGGTGAATATCCACCCAATTTCTCTTCTGGATTAAGTGGGCTAATCATCTCAGATGTCGAGCCTTTCCGAGAAGCCCTAAGGTCATCAGCTGAAACCACCGAAACCCCTCCACCAGCTTCTTTACCTTTAACACCAGCAGTTTCCGGCAAGCTCTTTCTCTGAACACTTTTATCAGACACCTTTTCTGAGCCAGATCCCCTTGAAATCCTCTTATAATGGCATATAATGGACAAAATGATTAAAAGTAGTAGAACAACTATAGCACCTGCTATTATCGCCACTTTGATGGATGTTTTAAGTTGCTTGTGCCCAAGTTTCTCAGATGGAGTGTTACCAGAACCAGGGGGGCCACCAGGGAATACTAATCTGGCGTTTCCAGGGTGGAAAGAAGAATCTGGAAACATCCGCAGGTTCTCCGGGACAATACCAGATAGGTCGTTATAGGATGCATTGAAGAAAACAAGTGTGCTGGGTAGTGTTGTGGGAAGAGGACCGGTAAAGTGGTTTAGGGAAATGTCGAGAGAAGTGAGAGAAATTAGCTTAATAACAGCAGGAGACAAAGTACCCGAAAAGTTATTTGCCGATAAATCAAGCACTTGAAGTCCAGTTAAAGAGCCCAAATCATCAGGAAAACCGCCACCAAAACGGTTCCCAGAAAGAATAAGCACCTGGAGGTTGGATCTATTTGATGCTGACGGTGAGAACATAATGGCCCCTATCAATAAATTGTTTTGGAGGTAAAGCTCTTGTAAAATGGAGGAGGAAAGCAAATCAGTTAGTATAGGACCGCTAAATTGGTTGGAGCTGAGGTCTAGAACAGTAAGCTTGGGATATTCGGCAATAATTTCTGGAATGGTGTTCATTAGGGAATTATGCGAGAGGTTTAGATAGTTTAGTCGTAAGAACTGTGAGGTCACCTCTGGAAAGGAACCTGTCAACTGATTCTGGCTAAGATCGATGTATTCAAGGTCATTTGCCCATTTAGCAATCACAGATAAATTTCCGGTGAATTGATTGCTTGATAGGTCTAATATAGTGCAACTTCCTGTAAGCAATGGAAGATTACCAGAAATGGCATTAGACGAAAGATTAAGGACCAGTAGAGTTGTCGATGTGATCATATTGATATGCCCTGTGATATCCATAGTCATGTTAGTATGCTAAAAAACAATGGTAAACAAGAGATATGAATAACAAAGAGAACACAACATGCATGTCTTGAAGATTTTGTGCTATTGACTAAACTGCTAATTTGTGATCATTAAGAATCAAAGTAATTTAATAAAAAGCTTGCAAACTAAATTAAAAAATATCATACTAAAAAGAAGACTTTATGAGTATCTATCTGCATAGATCTAAACACTGATACTAACCCATCATGTAATCCAGAGCACAAATCAGTGAAATCAAAATACTAGCAAAAACTAGAATTTAATCTATGTCAGGTAACCATCAATGGTTGCAGCATAGTCGCATAGATTAACAAAAAAATGTGAAAGAGCAACCATAAAGAGTTATTAAAAAGAATAATCAAAAGTATGTAAAACCTTTCAAGCTAGCATCTATAAATGTCAAACTTATCAACTAAGTAAAGATACAATATTGGAGCGAAAATTATGTCTTCGTAATATTGCTCGAAGGGAATAATACTATAGTTACTCAACTTGGTAATGTATAAAGCAATATTCGCATTGTTCACCATCCACAGTAGATTATAACACTCTGGTTACTCAACTGTTACACTCGAAGGGAATAATACTAGAGTTACTCAACTTGTTAATGTATAAAATAGCATTCGCATTGTACGCCATCCGCAGTAAGATTATAACACTCGTCAAAGTTTCTGAGGAGAAATAATCATAACATGTACTAGCACAGGCAAAGAAAGCAAAAAGATAAGAAATGAGAAGTATATTCATTTTGTTCAATTCCATTTTTGAACATAGTATTTTGCATACCTGAAAGATTATTAGCACTCAAATCCAGCTCACTTAACACCAGAGTGTTGTCCTTGAGTAGACCGCTGGGTAGAAAACCGGTGAAAGCATTGTTCCCGAGCCGCAAAACCTCGAGATCGTAAACATAATTGAACCCAGGGAGATCCCCTGATAACTGATTATTGCTCAAATCCAGCACTTTCAACCTCCCAAATGTGGAAAGCTCCACTCCATCAATGAGCGTTCCACTCAATTGGTTGTTGCTAAGATTCAAGTACTTAACAGTCTCTGAAATATCTGCCAAAGCCTTGAGCTCCTTTGGGCTCGACGTAGTGAGCGAATTCCCACTGAAGTCAACATGAGTGACACTTGATTCGACCAGAAATTTCCAATCCACACCGCCGTCCAGTTGGTTCCAGCTCATGTCAACATACTCCAGACTATAAATCATCCCGAGCCCAGAGGGAATTTCCTTAGTAAAGGCATTATACGAGAGATTTAAGGAAACCAAGCTTCTAAGACCCTTCAAGAAAGCAGGAAGCGGGCCCGAGAAATAGTTCCGGCTTAAATCTAGAGACTGAAGAGAAGAAAGCCCGCCAATTGAATCAGGAAGAGGCCCCGAGAAGTTGTTCCCGGCGACCGAAAGGTTCTGCAGGCTCTGGAGCTTCCCGACACCGTCAGGGAGCTGCCCGGAGAAGCAGTTGTTGGAAACATCCAAATACTTCAAGCTCCCGAAGCCACCCAGATTGGCCGGAAGCCTCCCCGAGAAGTTGTTGTCGGCCATGGAGAGCTTCACGAGCATCGTTAGGTTGGCAAAGACGGAGAGATCGGCAACGCCGGAGATTCCGTGGTTATCGAGGATTACACCGGCCACATTTGCTCCGTTACAAACGATACCATTCCAGGAGGAAGGGCACCCGTTGAAGTCGATCGACTCCTCATTCCACGAATCGGCGATGAACCCGGTCGGGTCGTGAGTTATCCCCTTCTTGAATGCAAGGAGAGCCAATATATCTTGTGATGGGAGCTGTGCTAAAGATGAGACAAGAAGCAGAGATAGCAGGAACACTCTTACAAGGAGCCACCCCATTCCCCCCCCCCCCCCCCCCCTCCAACAACAACTCCAAACTACTGTTTCTTAAAGAAACATCTGAAGCATTTCAAGAAGGGTTTTGTGCATATGACAGAGAGAGAGAGAGAGAGGAGCTACAAATAGCTAAAACTCACTAGCCTCTCAATGAAAAGCCCACAAGTTGCGTCCTTTTCGCCCAAAATCTAGCACACATACAATGAAACATTAAACCCAAGTGAGAACCTACCACATTACTCATTTCTAGGGCCAAAATCCCTTCTCTAGATAATAAATAAGAAATTTGAGGTCGATCAAACGAGAAAAACCTTGTCTTTAGAAGAGAGCACAGCTCTAGAACAGCTAAAAATCACAACTTCAAGGAAGGGTTCGGAGACTTACCAACAAGACGGAAATGTGGGCACATTAAGAGGAGCAACTACTCCACCACCGATGCGAGGTACCGACCCATCAAAAACAAGCTCCACACTATCAACTCCGAGCAATGAATGGCGCGGGCCCGCGAATATCCCCCCTCCAGAGAACAAAAAAAAAGGGGGGGAAAGAAAGATAAAGCAGGAAAAACCCTAGCGACAAGGGGCGTAAACCCAAACCCTAACCCTAGAGACGATCCCCCCACCGAGTGAGAGTGAACAGTGGGAAAATGGGGGCGAGGACTTTTTTTTTTTTAATATTTTTGGGTTCTGAGCGCTGCGGTTTTTGCTAATTTTTTGTCGATACGGATTACGGAGGGGGCTTTTACCCGCCAAAAAGCAGAGGCCCTCGCGGACCCCAAATGGTGCTAGAATCCAGCTAATTAATTTAATACTGTGGTGATATAGTGTGCGCCGTATTGGGTACAAATGTGGAGATGGAGCAAGTGAGAGAGTGCGGAGAGGGAGTGGGATTTGTGAGTAAAGAGGTGTGTTTATCGGCACCCCCTGCAATGCAGCAATAGTAGCTCTCTCGTGAGTCGTGACTGGCCAAAATAGTTAGCGGTGCCGGCCTGGCAGGTGGGTCCCACGCCCAGAGTCAACACTCCGCTCTTTGACCGTTTTCCACCACGTCATTCGTTTACCTTCCGTTCCCATCAATTAAAAAATACATAAATATTTATGAGGTGAAAATATATCACATTATTTTTTTAATCATTTTAAAGTTCAACTCCTACCATATATATATATATATATATATATCAAAAAAAATAGTAAAATGCTCAGATTAAATACTTTAAAATGTATAAGAAATAGTATGCACGGCCAAACCTGATTCCTGATGAAGGCATTCCAAATTCTGGCTCCGGTGAGATTCGTACTCAAAATCCTTCAAATCCCCCCACTTTTACATGTCTCAAGGTGGATATAATATCTAAAAAATATATAAAGAGAAAGAAAAAGAAATAAGCTGCCACAGGTGGATAGAGATATGTTCATCATTCTACATGTTGGTTATAAGAAACAAGTACTATAGGATGCACGTACGCCTATTGGCTCCAGGCATTTGATGCTAATTTTTGTTGTTAAAAGACCCTATAGCTCAAAGTATATATTGACTAGACCATTTTATATATTCTCTCTTTTGCTTTTGATTGTTGGAAGCACATATGTATATGTATGCATCGTGAGAGAGAAGTGGGAGCCACACATTAAAAGCAGTAAAAATTGGTATGTGTCACAAGGCTACAGTATTCAAAGTGGTTATGAAGTAGAAACACAAATAAATCATTTCACTGTCATGTGTCAGATTAAAAGAGTACACGCCCCTTTCTCTCTATGGAAGGAGAGGACATTTTCTTGCTGGAGGATAGTGTGATGGCCTTTGTGGGGATCTTTTGCGATCTTCTTGTTCTTCCATTCTATCATTGTATGGCAAATCTTACTTACATAAAATTCTTAGATGAAAATGTACAAAATTTACCTAAATATTGTAAGCAACATTTTGTAAAAATGTATAATCCCTCATGTGGCAGATTATAACTTCATGAAATATTGTAAACAAAATATTTGCAACCTTTTTTTTTTTCAAATAATTCATGTATTTTAGAAGACTACAATAGAAAAAAAAATCAACAGAATAATTGAGGAAGAGATGGAGCACCAAGCCTTATATTTAAATTTCAAACTATGTCAGCTAAGAAATAAAAAAGCAGCTTAATTACACTCTACTACACTATATTTTAATGTTATTTTCATTTGCTACATTATGCAATTTCTTTTTTCAAAGACACTGTCCTATAATTATATTATATCATTTTCTACCCTGCATTTTAGATTTATTCTTATCTTTTTATCTTATGCTATTTTTTTTTTCTCATAGATTCAATAAACAATTTTTTTTTTCTCATAGATTCAATAAACAATTTTTTTTCTCACCAATCTCTACATTATTATTAACAAATCTATTGTTTTAGACAAAATCTATCAACTTTATTAAGAGACACTAGTTAAATAGGCAAAAATATATATAAAAAATTCTCATGATAGACTCATTAAAATTTTCTATCAAGTTATTTTTAATTATTATTTTGTTATTTTTTATGTATGTTGTTATTAGTTATATCAAAATGAGTAGAATATATATGCTCTGCTATTTTTGATTACTACTTTTTAACACCTTTTATATAAAATTATAGGTTTATTGTTTATAGTGTAGAAATTGAAAATAATTGAGTACCAGCCTTTGAAAAAAAAAAAAAAAAAAACAGTTAAGTGCAGAAAGTAAAAAATCTGTAAAGCACAGTGTAATATAGTGTAATTAAGCTAAAAAAAATTCAACTATATATGCCAATTCAGAATTCCATCTAAGATATAATCCAAATACTTACTTCAGATATTGCAGCAAAACAAAAAAGAAAAAGAAAAAGGACAGTCAACTACTGAAAACAAAATGAAAATGGTGTCCATTCTAACCTGAAGTCTAGCCGGCAGTAACTCCATTCAGAGATAGAAGGACAAACACTACTAAGAAAGAAGCAGAAATTATAAGTTCTTTAATTAATAAACCTTATCCTGGACAATAAAGGAAAGACAGAGGCATTCTGAAGTGCAACTGTTTTAAAAGAAGCATCTCCTTTTGATTTCAACTTTTCAAGATCCAATGGTTCCCTTCATCTTGGCAATTAATAAAAAGAAAAATTAAAAAGAACATCAGAATGCCTCTTACCAACCGCATTTGCAGTTTATTATCCACACAATTCGCATTATTTCTATTTTAAGTTTCCATAAAAACCATCGTTAAAAAAAGAAATCACATAATATTACCCATTTTAAATTACAGTGCATTTTACTATCATATGATTTTTACTTTGATATCCTATAGTTTGTAAGTATGATATTTAACTAATGCTTTTAACAGCCATTCCTTCAAAGAAACTTAAGCAAAAAAATCAGAGTCTAAATAAAAGTCCTATACCTTTGACCCATAATGTAGCAAACTGTAAATGATATATGGAAAGAGGGCAGGACTCAGGAGTAGGTGAAAACATTAACAGCGGCTTTATTAGTTTGGAAGAGAGCACTTTGGATTATTTATGGCGCATTTCTGGGAATGGAGCAACACACAAAATGCCCCATTAAAAGTTGTAAACGCTAGAGCAGCTAAGGACAGTCACAAAGCTATAAATAAGTGCACAAAATGGAGCAATTAGCAAAATAAACCTTCTATATAAAAAGGTCTATTCGTTTTTTAATACCTGGACAGAGGTTCTCTTTTTAGAAGGGGAGTGGTGGGGTGGCATCCAATGTATTCACCTTCTAGCTTATGGCCCATGCAATAAAATATTTATTTTTTAAATTTATACAGTAATAAAAATGATTAGGAGTGGAAGGGGTGCAATTGGGATTAGATGAGGGGTTCGTCTAATCTGAGTGGACTGGACTAAATGGAGCATGAGTTAAAGACAGAATAAAGAATCATAGATATTAGTAGCAGTTGTGTCTGCTAGTTGCTCTTTATTGGTTTATACAAAAACTTGTCTTAGCTCAAAAGGAGGGCAAATAGAATGTCCAAATTGGTAGGCTAATCACGCAGGAAAAATCTGTTTTGGATATCCAATTGTAAGTTTCAAAAAAAAAAAAAAAGGAAAAAAGATCTTTTAAACGCATGGCTCTCTTGGGTTGGCGCTAATAATTCCGTATCTTCTTACTCTATCCTACAATTAGGAGGATATTTAGGGGGTGCATTGTGAGGTAGGTTATAATAATATTATCAAAAGTCAAGATTACTATACCAGGTGGATTGAATTTGGTCGGTGTCTATACACTAGTTTCATCAGGTTTGATGTAGCTGATGTGCTAATATTAATTTCTAACTCCAGTAACACAATTTGGACTTGAACTGGAACCTCCAGCTTCAAATCTTACTTTTTCTACCTATACTAAGATGAAGTGCAATGCCAAGCCTCGTCTTTGATGGAAGTTTGCATATTTGGTTTAAAGTATTTGAGACTTGAAATGGAACGAAATAAATCATTTCCATAGTTACCGTTTGGATTGAGGGATTGGCATTCCGACTAGTACTTTTTCTACCTATACTAAGATGAAGTGCTATGCCAAGCTTCGTCTTTGATGGAAGATTGCATGTTTGGTTTAAAATATTGGCTAAATTACAGAAAACCCTCCTCTAATATCCCGCTTTTCCACTTTATGTCTAAAAGTCGACAACCTGCCCCCTCGTTTACCGACATATGCATTACCCTCCTGCCAGATATGAAAGTCCATCCATGAGCCTCTAATGGATGCATTTACCCTTTCCCCCCTGCCAGATATGAATTGGTTTCTTACCAATTTGTTACAAGCAATTGGCTCATTAGAGACTCATGGATGGACTTTCATATCTGGCAGAGGGGTAAATGCATATTTCGGTAATTACGAGGGGGCAGGTTGTCGACTTTTAAAAGACAGGGGGTAAAGTAGAAAAGCGGGATATTAGAGGGGGGTTTTCTGTAATTTAGCCTAAAATATTTGAGACTTGAAATGAAAATCGAAATAAATTATTTTCATTGTTAACGTTTGGATTGAGGGATTGGCATTCCGATTCTCACTCCGGAGAATTTGAATTCCTCAAAAGTGACTCCCACCGGAGTTAACTTTGATTCCGACGTGATTGAAATTTTTTGTTTTTCACAAATAATTATTTGAATTTAAATATAAATCATATAAATTTATTAGATTAAATCATAATTTTAAAATAAAATTTTTTAAATTTTATTTTAATAGCTCTAAATTTAAATTTTGACTTTGACCTTAAATTTGATTTGTAAATTCAAATTTTAATTTCAAATTGTAAGTTCAAATTTAGATTCAAATTTTGATTAAAAATTTGGATAGCAAATTTAAACATTTTTTTAAAAATTACATTTTTTTGAATTTCAATTCAGGCATGATTCTAATTCTTATTACCATTCCTCTTATGAACCAAACAAATTATTATTTTTATTATTCAGTTTTAGATTCCGACTTATTTTTATTTTTAAGTCGATTTTGATTCCTCTTCTAGACCAAATGTGTCCTTAGTGTGTTTTTGTCGGATCGACTTGGTGGATAACACTATATAAAAGGTAATTCTAAATCAGTTAAGTCAGCGAGGTCATTGATTTCATTTCCAGACATTGTCCTTGTTCCAACCAGCACCTCAAGTGGAATGGAAAAAAATCATACTTGTCTCTCAACTTACCTAATAATAGCGCCCGCTATCATTCAGCTTAGAGCCTTACGCACTGATTATAGTGCATTATGCATGCTAAGACACCTACAACTAAAAAACTTTGAGTACATTGTACTGGCTTATTGACTTCTTTGGTTTTCGCTGCGTGCATTTCCTACTTATGCCTCTGATTTTGTTGCTCCTTCATTATAGTTGGAGTGATGCTTCAATAGTCAAGCCCGAAATCTTTCTAATCCTATGGTCCTGAACCAGCTATAACAGAAAGTCACCGCATACCTCTTTTACACTCCGTTAGAATTGAGAGGAAAGGAGAGAAAAGGAGAGAAAAAAAAAGATCGTTAAGGAAGGAAAATAAGTTTCACTCTTTTTGATCAAAACTTGAGAAGAGAAAAAGAAGAGAAATAGAAGGAAACAGAGAAAATGACCATTATGAAAATGACTTATGGTCAATTTTAACTCTCCAAAAGTGGAGAGAAAGGGAAAGAACGAGCTTCTTCTTTTTTTACTTAATCTAAACAACATGAGAGAATTACTTTCTTTTCTTTTCACTTCTTTTCTTTTTCTATTTTTTATAGCTTTTCTTTCTATCTAAATGAAGCATTAGTGCATGTTGCACTGAAGCAAAAGTTTTATAGTTATAGCAGGGAAACTTATACTAATCCTACCTGCTTAGCCCACAAAGTACAACCCTAAGAATTTTGGGTTAGTCCTTGAACAAGATTTCATAACGATATGATTATGGGCTCAAAATTAGTCCAACCCACTTAGTAGCACTTGGATCTAGAATCTCGGGTAGACGTGAGCAAAGGGTGCAAAATTAAACCGCTAATTTTGGCACAAGTCTGATCCAAAATAACCGGTTTGACCATGTCAGACAAATTTAGATATAGCCCACCTCCTGACCTGGGCTGTGAGGGCCTGGGTTACACAGGGTGAGGTCTACAGTCTTGGGTGGGCCAAGCTTAGGTAGGACCTCCTGAACTTCTCCCCTGATCCGAACCTCTTAATAATAACACTGAAGGTGATTCTAACCCAAGAAAGGTTTGATGATGAAACTAAATCTGGTGTGTAGCTTACAAAATACTAATTAAAATTTTCCTATCCTGAGATCAGGATAACTGATCTACTCCAAACAAAATGAAATGAATGTGTTCTAGCAAAATTTGGAAGTTAAATATTACCTACTAATTATAAGTTTTTCAGTCATTCTTGATTGTTTCCTATCAGTTTGATCTTCCAGCTAAAATAGTATCAAAATTAGCCTAACACTTTTTTATTTGTCTGTGGCCATTGGTTTAATTCTCTATATTGTCCACATGAGATACTTGCAGGTTAAATTAATGCTAATTTGGTATCTTTTCAACCAGTTCCATGTGCATGCTTATTCATATCCTCTACATGCACAAACCTAGAGTTTTAAGACTACTCTTGAACTTCATATCAGGAGGATCTTTCAACACTAATCTTCTAGTAGTGGTTACTACCACATCTACATACGAAACATGGCATATGTTAATGTGATAGGAGTGAAACATCAATTAGGTAGGAGTAACAGAAAGTTGCAGAAACAAACAGAAAGGAGGAACCTGGAAGGCAGAATAATCCGGATGCTTCTTTTATATTCGCACCATCTTTGATCATCTATCACTGGAAGGATAAGGTTTGGGCCACAATATATCAGGGAGCTGCCACGAAGTTAATGCCAGGTGTCAGTCAAAGAGTGTCGATCCAACTTACATGCATACACCCCTATATATTTGAGAGACATAATGAAGAGAAAACTAGGGAGGGGGGAGAGAGAGTTAAAACAAATGGCTGTAGCCTCTGTTACGTTCTCTGTTGCATTGAAACCATATACGATACTGGCAGAGAGAACACAAGTTAGAAGCCTCCCTTCAATAGCAAGAACCTCTTCCCTCAGAGTAAAGGCTAGCAGTGGCAAGAAGATCAAGACATCTACACCTTATGGTTAGTAACTTGGTATTGACAGGAAATATATCTACAAACTATCATATGCATGAAAAATAGAAATATTGGCCGTAAAAAACCACTGTCATATGTATATTCATGAAAGCGCGGAGAGGAACATATATAGATTGTATCAATAATAAATGGTAAAGTAGATCTCATTGGCAACAACAATAGAGTAATCAAGCAAAGGCTGAAAGTTGAAATGCATTCGAGAAAGCTGGAGTCATCTGCGCGTTATTGTGACAGAAAATTAGTATAATAACAGGGCTCATTACAAATTTTCAGCAGATATTTTATCCTCAATCATATCATAATTCCTAGGTCTTGGAGGAGGATTGAACTTGAAAGAGGGCGTTGATGCATCTGGAAGGAAGGCCAATGTCAGACTTGCACCTGCACACACACAAAAGCCCCCCCCCCCCCCCCCCCCCCCCCCCCCCCCCCCCCCCCGCTCCTCCCAACTCTCTCTCTCTGCTGATATTGTGAATCAACTACAACTACATAGCCATGCATGTTTTTTTTTTCCAAAGTACTCATAAAATTTAAGTAATATATTGTTCCCTTACACTTATATCATTTACATCTATTCAGGGAAAGGGTGTTTACCAATTTGTCGACAAGTACGGTGCAAACGTTGACGGTTACAGGTAGGAACTTAACATCTGATTTTTTAAGTACAGTAATTATTGCTATCATTGGGAAAGCCAATCTTTGGAGCATCTTCAACTCTACAAGCAGTGAAAAGACGCAAAACTTTATTTCAGTTTCACAACAAACTATTGAAGCTCTAAGAGACGTCACAAACAGAACTTTCATAAGCAGAAAAAAGCTCTGGTTTACTAACATACTCCGAAAAGACATCAATCTGTACAATTTGTCTTCATACCTTTCTCACATAAGTTACATTCTTTGCGTGTAACTTGCAGCCCAATATATACACCGGAAGAATGGTCTCCAAGTGGTGATGTCTATGTTGGAGGTAAGCACTAGCAGAACATGCGACAGGATAAACAGTACAGTACTAAGCAAAACAAACTCACCAAAATAAGAGAACTTAGCACTACCTCATAATATACGAAATTTGACTTTGCAGTTACTTCTTGAACCTAATACTGCCATAATGGGGATGCTGCAGGAAAAACCGGACTGCTGATCTGGGCTATAACTCTAGCTGGACTTCTAGGCGGGGGAGCTCTTCTTGTATATAACACAAGTGCCTTGGCTCAATAGAGTTGTAGTTCATATTTGCCTAATGGTCCCCTTCCTGCCCCTAATTACTACTCCCCTATGAGGTGGAAGACTAGTTCTAGTGCTCCAAATACTTGATCTCATGGGGGCATGCAACATAGTAGTGGTAATGTAGATTTCAATTGATTTTATACATATGTATAGTTAATGAAGTCTAGTCAACATGTGGAACTATAATTTCAACAAGTACGTGTGCTTATCAATTTGAGCTACTAAAGACGTGTCTACATGGCAGCCAATTTTTTTTTTTTTTTTAAAAAAAGATGTCTACGTGGATAATAATTCTGGTTTTGAACCGGTTGTGATCCACAGATTGAAATACTCGAGCATCTAAATTGAAGCCGCATACCACAACAGATGAAAAAGAAAATACAATTGAATAGTAAATATGCTACAAATTAGGGCACAAATGCAGCATGATGATTCGGTGCTCTCAAATAACCATGCCATGAAACAAGAAGTAAACCACAAATTGAGAATCAGCAGATTACTATGTAAATGACTAAAATATAACTAGTCATGACAACAATTTTTGTCACACAAAATAAGGAGAACAAATGGCATCTAAAACATGTTCAGAGGTTGTAAACAAAGGACTTACTATTACACAAGAAGCTTTGAAAGGAACATAATGCAACCGTGAAAGGCTAATTTAGATGAAGCAAATAACTGCTACAAAATAAATTTTTAAAAGTAAAGATCTGCATTTTGGACATCAAATGAAATTTCTAGCAAGTTGCAGTCGATATATTGCAAAAGTGGTGAAATAAAATTAATGAAAAAAAGGAACACTCACACATGAGCAAGCATGCATTTAGAAAATCACATAAAAATTAAGAAAACAAGTCAGTGTTCAAAAGCTAGCACTTGTGTGTGCATGCATTTGCACTAGTTGCAACAGAAACTTCAATGGCGTCAAAGTACAGTGACTTAAGGGCTTACTATGCTCAAGTTCAATTTCCTAGCCAATTTTTTCAACATAAATGTGATGTTAAAGAATTGATTCGCAAATATCTGCTAAATAAATGCTGGAAGAATAAGAAATAAGCAACTACCTGCTTGTGCTAGCCAGTTCAAAAGAAGAAAGAAAAAACCCTCTACCCAAAGTGCAGTAGTCATAGTCCTTGAAGCTCCACATTGGTTACACAAGAACATAGTTCCAGGAAAATGTTCAGTAATTACTAAAATATTTCTTCCTGGTCAAACTACTAAAAATTGAAACATAAAGCAGAATAATTTATACTGCTAAAATAATTCAATTTGTAGGCAATAATTATCAGCTCACACTTCTCAGTACAGAAAGAAGATAAAACAAAAGACAAATTCATACAGCTTCTGAAAGACAAATCCATTTATTTAAGTCATACTAAGCAACCTTGCACAAATTATAGACAACTACGTAGCAAACTAACCATATTATAAAGACACGAATTGCACAATGATCCATTATATTATCTCAATCAACGAGATTAACTGCAATACTGACACAAAGACGCTTGAGGGCTTTGAAGCTGCCATCGTCAAGAGAGACAGAGGCCAAACGTTTTGATATTCCTGTCTCAGAGATATTTCCATAGTAAGATTCATTGTTGCAAACAAAGTAGCCCCCACATTCCCATGGAAAAAGCTGACACTCCACTGTCACATTTTGAACCTGGAATAAGCCATTGAGAGAAATTACCAACCCAAATAAAGGTCACATAAAACAAAGATATGATATTAAAAGCAGATTAAGGACGAGTAAGTCCGTAGATTCACCAAGCATTTTACCTGAGGAAACAAGAATATCTTTGTGCCACAATCGGTGATCATCAAATTAAATGCAGTATTCTGACTGTGTAAGGTGGAGCAGATTTTTGTCACTAGAGCGACTAGTGACTTCAAATTCTTGCTCATGAACACCAAAGTTTTAAGAGGATAGTCCACGACTTCACAAATTCGGGTGTCTGTTATGAGCACATCCTCATATGCAGTGATGGTAGGGAAAAGCTCCACAGGTAAAGGGTTTGCAAAGTAACTGGCCTGTGACATACATAGAATAAACATGTCTTTTTTTCTTATTGTGTTAATGCATTGAAGATATATGGTCAAAACCATTTCAAGTGTACTGGCATGATGCTTACAACTACATCGATGAAGAGAGGCTGTACACTATGTGTTAGAAATGTTTTTGTTCACCTGACTAGTTACAGAACTATAAAGGTAAATGGTCCAGAAACATCTTCGAGTAGTGAAATAAGCAAAGTTTACTACTACTGGCAAACGTCCCATAGCATATATAGACGACATTTTTTTTCTCTAGAAGACTAAATATTTAACAAATTTGAGGACTCCAAGTCATACAATGTTTGTAATATGATAATTCACACCAAAAAGCAAATAAATATGCAAGGAAATCCCTTCAAAAAAGGCCATTTCAAAAAGCCTTACAAGACTCCGAATAAAATACCTCATCAAGGAAATTATTGAGGGGATTAGTATTTAGTTAAAGAATAAAGAAATTCCAGGAAATGGTTCAACTGGCACACCCAAATGAGAACTCAAAAAATCAAACTGCCTCTAAAGAATCATACTAATAAGATAATAACAATAGTTATAGAAAACACGCCAGTTAAGAGAAAATGCTCAAGAAATATCCCTACCTCATGGACAAAAAGAAACGGAAAGCAAATTGATTCGAATTCTACATAAAGAGAGGTTAAGCATGCTTTTCTGAAAAATGAAACTCCGAAAGATTGTAAGGTATGATTCCATACGAATTGAGGTTTGGAGGTGCCTAAAAGATGTTCAAAGAAGTTTAGACAAAATTTATTATCTTTAACCTTATTTCTTTCAAAAAAACAAAGTGAATTTGGTTTCCAATCCACCATTGTTGCATCTTTTTTATCCCAACTTCAACGCACATAATAATGAAAGAAATGTTGCAGAAAAAGAAAAAAATCAGAATTGTTTCATATTCTATGTGGTTGCATGCCCTCTACTCATATTCATAAAACAAAAACAACATAAGAAAACAATAGGCTGTCAACTTCACTGACGTGATCAATGTTTGGTCAGAGGACTCCTGACACAAAGCCTGTGGTTTATAATGACCACAAGAAGTGAAACAAATTTTAAAACCACTACTGATTAAGCTCAAATGAGTCCATGTGAAACAATATAAATTTCCGACATCAAAGCAGGAAAAATATAGTTGGGACAACTTCAAAATTGCAAACCTTAAAATATAACAGACATCTAGAAGAACTGTGGAACACATAAAGTAGGAGGAGGTTTGCATTAGAGAGCAATATAACTCCAATTTTTAATTTACATCCACAAATATATTGTATGTCATATTCAAAGATTAAAGTGTCGTGGCACGGGAATGTGCGGATGGTTACCTGGCGCGATACAACACATGTTCACCTCCGAGCCGACACATGGCACAATTGCGTGCCGATAGATATGCATGACCTCCTAATGGGACTCTCTAGCACGTTCTTATTTTAGTTTTTTTTTTTTTTTTGTCCCAATAAGTTTTTATAATATTATTTTGAAAGATTTAGTCAAATAATTATGAATATTGTCTATATATATATATATATATATATATATATATATATATATATATAGCTTACTATACTCACCAATTAATATAGTGATAAACAATTTTACCTCATAGAGAATACAAATTAAAATATAATAATAAAATTCACGAATACAACAATTATTTAAACTTACATTTTTAAAGAGAGTTGGCTGCTTAGCTTTACATAAATCATTACGATGGATCATATGACATATTGTAATATACATATACAAGATTTCAACAAAGGCCCACCAAAAGAAAAAAAAAAAAAAAAGATTCCCACGATCGGCACGGTAGAAGAGGGGGTAGGGAAGGAGAAAAAAAAATCTATCACCAGCCAAGGGGAGGGAAAAAAAAAAACCACCACAAAAAAAAACCCTATCAGGATAGGTGGGGGGAAAAAAAAATCCATCACCCGCCGGAAGGGGAAGAAAAAAAAACCACCATAAAAAAAAAAAAAACATCAGGATAGGTAGGGGACTGGGGAGGAGGGGAACTACTTAAAAAAAAACCATCAGGGGGAAGGAAAAAAAAACCCATTGCAGGGAGTGTGATGACCCGGATCTCCGCAGAGCTGCTACAGTGCGTTGGGGTGGCTGATGGAGGCCTACATGGTGTGTCGGAGGTGTTTGGGGCATAATTGGACATAAGTGTTGGACTTCGGGCTTCTATGGATCATGTGAGTGATCAGAGGACCCCGTGGAGGGTTTAGAAGTGGTTTCGCGTGAAGCGGATATTAAATTTGGGCTCCGCGCGAAACCCGGGCTAAGAATACACTTCCGGGAGCCTTCGGCAATTTTTAGAGTTGGAATTTGGCGAAACGGACGTCAAATTCGGATTCAGCGCGCGAAAACGGTCAAAATGGACTACCTACTTGTCAATTCGGAGCTCGGGTTACTGTTCACGCCGGAACAGTACTTCCGGCGATCGCCGGCGGCAACCGGCGGCGGCGGGCAGCGGCGGAGGGCGGCGGCGCGGCCTCGGGCAGGCGGAATGCGGCGGCGGGCAGCGCGCAGCGCGCGGGCAGGGCGCGCGGTTCACGCGGCAGGCGTGCACCGGAGCGGGGGGCCACGTGGCAGTTTCCCATTGGATGGTCCACGGATCGCGGTCCACGGAGCACAGCGGAGTGTACGGTGGACCAGAACAGAGACACGTGGCAGTGTGGCATTGGTTCGGTGTTTGGGGTTGTGTGCACCGGGTGCAGCAAGCACGTGGCTTGGACACGTGGCGCGCGAGGATTGGGCTGGCTACTGTGCGCGCAGGTTGCAGGTAGCGTGGTGCACGGTGGACCGGTTGGAGACACGTGGCATCACGTTATTCGTTAGGTGTTTGGAGGTGTAGTGCACCGGGTGCAGCGAGTGTTTGGCTTGGACACGTGGCGCGCGGGGATTGGGCGCGTCACTGTGCGCGTACGGGCGGCAGCGGCGGGGCAGGCGTGCAGGCGGCAGGCGGCAGGCGGCGGTGCCGGCGGGCGTGGCGGCCACGGCGCCGACGTGGCGCACGCGTGCGCCACGTGGCGGCCGCCCATTGGCCAGCGCCAACTGCCCGTTGACCAGAGCGCGCCACGCGGCGCGAGGTGGTCGGACGGATCCGCTGTTCGGTGTTCTGGGACACGTGTCGGTGCGGGGAGCGGGTCGGACGGTCACGCGGTCCGACCGGATCGGGTGTGCGGCGTGGGCCGTGTGGGCCGGGCTACTGTGCGCGCCCGAAAGTTCGGGCCGGGCCGCACTGTTTGCGCCCGAAAAGATTCGGGCGCCCGGAAAAGAGGACACAGGGGTCATTTTTGGATTTGTTTGGAATGGCCTATAAATACCAACCCGAGCCCCTTCTTTTCGAGTTTTTCTCCCCTTTCCGAGCTTCTTCTGCCCGAGCCACCTTAAGGAGATTTGTTCACCTATTGATGCTTGATCTTCCTGCCAAGTTCTAGGATTTTAGGAGGCTCGAATCCCGAGGTTCCCCATTTTACGGCGCGGCGCGACGATGCATTTCCTGTTTCCTTCTTCGGCGCAGCAGTGATGTTTTGGCTCCCCTGGGCTACCCCGAGGTCACTTTTCTGTGATTCTTGCGCCGGCTGACTCCTTACAGATAAGGCTTCAACTTTTATTTTGATCGCGCTTTTCGGTTTCGAGGTTTTGGCACGGATCCCGAGGCAAACAGTGACCCCTTTTTGCTGTGTGGATTTCCTTGACAGCAGCGGGTATTTCGGCCATATCTTCGCGCACGAGCGTCAGACGGAGACGAGCTTATACAACTTTTTGATCTACTCGTCGCGAGGAACGCAATGGTGATTTTTCTGAGATTTTAGAAAAATTGTTTCGAGATGATAATCACTGTTTTCTCAGTGTACTGTGTACAGTTTTTCTTCACAGTTTGTTGATTGGATTACCGCCTTGCCGAATTTATAACTTGGCTTACCGAACTCTGATTTGGGCGTGCAAGGTACCGTTGCGAAGCTATCGACGCGAGGATCGCCGTGATATTTTTCTGGGAATTTTCTGGGCACTTTCTGCAGGTGATAATTTGACAGTTTCGGGACTGATGTTGTATGAGTTAATAAAAGCAATATTTGGGAACCTAAGTGTATTTAGTGGACTTTGTGTTGTGCCAGGAGTGTTTCGGGTGTACTGTACTTGTTGGAGCGCAGGATTGGAGTTTTTGGTATTTTCAGCTGTTTGGACCCGGACTGTTAGCGCTTCAGGTGGGTGGTTGTTGCATGCCTCTACACCTGGCTTACTTACTAAGTTTATTAGAAAACTCCACTACTGAACATGTTGATCGAGTATCATGCATATTTGACTGATATAATGTGAGCCTATCATCTGAGATTAATTTTGTGGTATAGCATGTTGGGGATATTATTGGGATACTATGCTATTGGAACATGATCATTGGAATAATTTAATAGTGATAATTAACATGCGATATTAGCACCTAGATTTATGAAAGGGGATTAAATGGATTAATTGTGGGGACATAGTGACATATCTAGGTGCGGGTGCCACTTTGAGATTTATTATGGATCAGGGATTATTTACATGTGTAGTCCACTGATGTTTTTAGCCTGATGGGGATATTTATCTGGATATTATTATGTATTACACTCGTAAAACTGTTATTTGATATATTCTCTCTTTCATAATGCATGAGGACTTTTGCATGCTTATTTGGACATCTAGATAGGCCACTATTTTATTGCTACACTATCATATTGGGATTTGACTTAGGAGAAACCATGATTGTTTTCTTTCTCCTTTTTATTTTAGACTTTTGAGTCATGTTGCTCGGGTTCGAGCAGAGGTTTGGGATAGTGTAGCTGGGACCTGAGGGTCAGTGATAGGGTGCACCTGATGTTGGATTGTGGGCTATTGCGGCAACCGCGGACAGTAGGCGGTTGACCAGATCTTGATTATTTCACCCAATTGTGGGTTGGGGGTTATTACGGTGACCGCGGACTTTGGGCGGTTGACCGGATGTTTACTATTGCATCAGATTGGGTATTAGATTTCTCTAGTGGATGGTATTTCCCACTTTTGGAGTATTATTGTATCGGATCGGGGTTTCATTAGTGGACGGAGTTTCCCACTTTGATCATTGTCATGATCCAGTCCTGCTATTGTGAGATATTGGTTACAGAGATGCTTGATACAGTGATACTTTACTCGTGTGGGTCGCTCCCCTCGAGTGCCACTCCGGAGTAGGCTTTAGACCGTGTTGGGTTCCGGTCAGTTGGTGAGTTGTGAGTGATGGCAGAGCAGGCAGTACCAGTTTACTGGTGGTACTAGATTGGGTCTATTTGGTCAGATACTGTTCCCTGATGCATTCATACCGTCATTTCCTTCGGTATTGCATTTAGAGGCATACTTGTTGTGGTTTCCCCTTTTATTCAGTAGTTCTGTTACAGCTTTACCCCTGGCCCTTTTCTTGCCTCTAGTAGACTTAGTGGGTACGCCGGAGCTTGAGGCTTTACCCACAGGGGGAGGCTACTGGTTTACTAGTGGTTCTCACCCCCACTGTTGTTTCCTCTTCTTTTCTCCCCCCTGTTTTGCAGAGTCCTCATTGGAGTTGCTGATCTTCGGTCGTTGTTCGGGGTGAGGGAGTCACGAGCTAGATCGTTACCACCCGAGGAGTGTAGCTGTATCCCCTGGTTGGAGATTCCTCGTAGCTGTTGGCTGGCTTTTACTGTTTTTCTGGAGGAGAGAGATCTTTTGTATTTGGAGAGACTGATGTACTATAGTTTTAGTTTATCTCCTTTTATAGTCGAGAGATGCTGTACTGAGGACATTGTATGATGATTATCTGTATTTGAGGGAATGGATATTGTACTCTATTTCATGATGTATAGTAATTGGATTTTATTTTACAGCATTTTATTTCAGCTCTGATATTTGTGTAGCTATAGTACTATCTTTTGCAGGTTAGACGCTTCGCCTATGCGGGTTTTGGCATAGGTGGCGGATCTGTTGGCGAGCCCGGGTCGCAGTTTCGACCCCGGGGCGTGACAGGGAGGTAGAAAAAAAAAATTACCAAAAAAAAAAAACCATCAACGGGAGAGGGAGAGGGGACCACCCCAGGGGGGTGGGGGTGGCGTAAGGGGAAAGAAAAAAAAAAAACCCATTGGGTATGGGAGGGGGAAATAAAAAAACCATAGCAGAAAATAAAAGTAAAAACTACAAAAAAAAAAAAAAAAAAAAAAAAAAAAAAAAAAAAAAAAAAACCTAGCAGCATGTGGGGAGTAAGCGGCATGGGGAGGGGGGCAAAAAAAAAAAAAAAAAACCACAAAAAGCTACTAAAAAATCCATTAAGGTGGAAGGGGAAAAAAAAAACCCATTGCAGGAGAGTTTTTTTAGTAGTTTTTTGTGGAAAGGAAAAAAAACCCATAAAGGGGGAAGGAAAAAAAAAACCCATTGCGGGGGAAGGGGGGGAGGGAAAAAAAAAAAATCACCAATAGCGCGAGGGGGTAAGGCGGCAAAGTGGGGGAAGAAAAAAAAAAAAGTACCTACAGGCGTGGGCACAATTCGGGGGGGGGGAGAGAAAATAAAAACATCGACACTATACTGCGATACCTGCTTGGGTATCGCACTGTCTCACGCGATACTCAAGGGGGTCTCGCGGCACTGGGGGTCATGCGAGACCCCCTTTGCACCGTGCGTGCCGCCCCTGGTCATACTTATCAAGAAACCTTTCAAAATTCATGCCCATTAACCCATCACAATCATCCGACATCATCACTTTTTAACTTTCCCACATAGTCATAGTTATTTGAGCTATCCGAAACTTCCTCTGGAGCATGCAATTTATTCTATTACTTTAATCATACCCGACGACATCTAGGATTATGTGTAGGCATGTCACCTCTGTTAACGCCATAAGACAGATTTCTTAATTTACTAAGCATCTGATATTGAGACATGCAATCATTTGCAAACATCACTCGAAGCAAAGGAGCTGAAATTCAAAGATGAGATACCTAGGCCTCAATAAAAATGCATAATCAGGACATACAAAAAAGAAAAAGAAAAAGAAAAAAGAAACTCCCGTCTAACATGATGGTTGTCAAACTCTCCAAAAACAGTCTCTCTACTTGGAACCAGTTGTTAAAAGGTGTAACATTGAGCATATATCAGTGGGCTTATGCTTATGACATCTATATATGAAATTAAGGAGAGAAGTTTAATAGACTGAAAGCTACGGATATGATTTGCGCGCTGTACAAAAAATTAAAAAAGTTACCTGAAAATATATATGACCTGAAGTAGCAGAGGCATTGTCAAGGAAAACTCGAAATGAGGAATTATTGACTTCAACAGCAATCTGTGTGATTAATCCTAATATCTTTCGGTCCCAAAACAATGGTAGCTGGTGGATAACATAAGGCACCAAGTAGACATGACCGTACTCAACAGGATTTCCCTTAGACAAAAAGACATGGACCGATCATAAACACAACTCAAAATTTATTCAGCATATAGTTTAAGTTTATTTTGTATGAACTGCAGATTCGTACTTACATTAGCAATGATCATAATTCCGTCTTTAGGTAGCACCGTCGAAGGTACTAGCTCAGAGCTCTCTTTTTCTCCCTGGGAAACACAGAATAGTATTTCCTCGCAATTTTTCATGTAGTTTGACTTCATAAATCCCAAAGGTTGAAGAAATTTGTTCTCAAATTCCTTAAGGAATTGTGCATTCCATCTGTTATTCAATTGGACAATAAACTTCTTTCTACCACTGATAACCTGCAGAGTGATAGACTCATTCAGAGAATGTGCTAAAAGCCTAAAACTAAACTGGAAGACTGATTGCATCAATTGAAAGCCTTGAAAATGCACCTTAAATTCGCAGGCAGTGACATCGTATTCAAGCTGACCCTTCCAAGCACGATATTCCCACTATGATTGTAAAGCAGAAGATTAGATTAAAATCCAAAAGCAATCAGAAATATAACCCAATTCTAGAAAGTTATCAACCTGAGAAAGGAGGAAAGTATCAAGCAAACTCTGACTATCCTCAGCAGTGCAAAAAAACCCTCTGCAGGCATCATTATCCTTTGGAATAACACCGAGGCTGTAAAGATGTGTCTTAATACCTGAAAATTTCACAATGCCCCAAAGTGAGAATCAGACGGGATGCAATTTGAGCTCTACTTCCTTTCTCTTTTATCTTTTCAGCCATTTTCAAACTGTCACAACACATTGCAGGATTCAATTTGGTTCAGGATTATATGACCATGGCCAATGCATAGCAAGCATGAAAAATATATATGAGAAGAAAATTCACTACTAGTGAAAAGTTATAAGATTACATATGAGTGATAAATATTCATTAACATGAAGAAAAATAAATAAAGAATAGGCAAGACAAACCTTTTGGAGGCACTTGGTCGCCTTTAGACTGCTCTAAGCTAGAATTCTGCCTCGGAAATGGGTACTCACCCTCAACCTGTGTGACTGACACCATATTTTATGATGCTTAATAGATCGACTAAAACAGAAAACTATAATACTGAAGTCTGATCAGACTTCAGCACCGCCACCAGCAAGGAAAGTCAGATCAGAAGGATGCCCTCCAGCAGAAGGTAGGGCACCCCGACCCCCGTGGAAAGAAGGGGACGCAAGGAGAAACTTAGAAAAACCCTGAGAACATTTTCTTCCCCTTCTAATTAGAACACGAGTTTCTTTGCTTGGAGCCGTGGTTGGATTGCTGAAGCCAGCCCTAATCGGACCAGCAATCTCTTCAAAGAACCGGCAAATTCACAAGAACTCTGGGTCCCCAGAAGATATTAGCAGGTAATCAACTCAAAGACCTGACGATTAACAGGACACTGAAAAGAATTATATTCCTGTTAGCAAAAATCAAATGACATCCCAAATTTACGAGTAACAAAACCAAATATAGGTCCATCGACAACAAGCAGCCAAATTATCCAGTACGTATCGACTTAAGCAGATTAGAACCCTAATTCAGGAAACCAAAACCAAATGTAAAACCAAAACCAATTATCAGGTATTCACCAGTCGCCGTTAACCAACAAGAAACCAAATGTAATCCGGCAGCGAATGAATAAACCATCATTTCTCAGAACCCAAAATTCACCATACGGTACAAAGAAAGTGACGATTCTTATAAACAAGAAACCAAATCTAACTCAGGGAGAAACACAATTTGTTAACCAAAGAAAACTCATAAACTGAAAGAACCTTATCGAAGTATGCTAAAAAGAATCACATTTCAGTTACCAAGGCAAAATCAAAAGAAAATCTAAAAAATGATGCACAATGCTGCACAAATTTTTCCACTTCCGCAAGACATTAACATTTCTAAACCGAAACAGAAGCCCATCGACAACACACAACATCCCGCAAACTTAAAACCATCAAGAACCTCAAATTTCTCCGCTAAAAATAAACATAATACATCTTGGAAACCCTAAATCACGAAATTACCACACAAGAACACAACAAAACGAAATCCGAAGCAATCCATTAGAGATCGATCTAATGCAAATCCAAAACCCAAAAGAAGACAACGAGATACATCATAGTTACATCACAATAAATCGACGATTCTTGTCGGAAAAAAAAAAAAAAAAAAAAAAAAAAAAAAAAAAAAAAAAAAAAAATCACTAAAGCCTAACTCGGGAGAAAGAGCACAATCGAATCACGGCAACAAAGGGGAATCAAAGAACAGGGGCAAGGGGAGATGCTACCGCTAGGGTTTTCTCGGAGGAAGGGGGAGGAGAGCTATGTCGTCTTTCTCTCTCTCTCTCTCTCTCTCTCTCTCTCTCTCTCTCTCTCTCTATCCTCTTTGGAAACGGAAACGGAAACGGAAACGGAGAGGAAGGAGATCGTGCGGTGCTACGTCGCCGGAGAGCAAAGTGATAATGGTAGAGATCGTGATGATCCCCTGATATTTATATTCTTATAGCCGTACACCGCGGTATATGCTCCACGGGCAACGTTCCGAATACTCAGGAAACAATAATCACATTTTAGTTTTTTTTTAAAAAAAATAACATATTTTAGAGAAATAAAAAATAAAAACATATTTTTGAAATCACTGCTTTCCTAAATTTAAAATATTTAAATTAGTTAAATTTAATTTTTTTTAAGTAAAAGAAAAGAATATTTAATATTTAATATGTTATATATGTCACAATTATTGTATTTAATATTTTCATAAACATTTAAGTGGGAGATTTCCAAAATTGTAGTTGAAGAGACGGAGAGAAATTCACTCTCCAGAAAAACAAAAAAAACGAAACCCAAAAAGAAAAAAAAGTTGACCAACTTTAGGAGTTTACAGGAGGCAATCTCGATCGTCCACTTCGACTGCAGAATGGACGGCTGTGATTTAATGATGGGGGTGGTAACTTCAAATAGGATTCTGGTAAAAATCATCAGAAGGGAAAATTCGTTCATAAGACAAAACATGTCATCTGCTACTCCGACAAAAACTTAATAATTAATTCACTCCAATCATTACAACCGAGTATTCGACTCGGGTACGAATTAAGAGTTACAATTCGATTGAAACACTAACATGGAAATAGCTTGCAAAAAAAAAGTAGAAAAAATAGCATCGAAAAGATCTATTTGCAGACCAAGCACAAATAATAGTTGTGGAAGAGATTGCATGTAGAACTGGGTAAATAAATAAACTAATGAATACAATAAATGAATATGTCGGGGTAACATTAAAATGAAATTTGCATTACATGCAGAGTACTCGGATATAAACTACACAGAAACTAATCTGAATGTTTGCAGCATCACCTCCTCCATTTCTACCAAGTTCTCACATATTTATACTTCCGCGGCGGATTCTCCATCTATGCTTTGCGAATCTCTACAAGCTTCCTCTCCTTCCTCTTCGATGCTCGAAAGATTGGCATCTTTACTTCTCAGATAAGCTTGGTGCAGTTGTGAGGCGCATTCAAGATGCCACAAGACTTCGCCCATCGAGGGCCGGTTCTTCCCCTCATCGGCAAGGCATTTCTCAGCGATCTCCCCAAACTTTTTCAAGGACTCTAAAGAGTAATTACCTTCGAGCCGCGGGTCCGTAATAGTCTCGATCGAATTCCTCCTTTGCCAGTAAACCGCCCACTCAGCAAGATTGATCTGATCCCTGAGCAAACTAGGATTAATAACAGGCCGAGCACATAGCACCTCAAATAGCACAACACCGAAAGAATAGACATCCGATTTTTCTGTTAATTGCTGCCTTCTGAAGTATTCGGGATCGAGATAACCAAAACTTCCTTTCACGGCGGTACTAACATGCGTACGGTCCAATGCCGGACCATCTTTCGACAGCCCAAAGTCTGACATTTTTGGAACGAAGTCCCGGTCTAACAGTATATTTGTTGTCTTAACATCTCGATGAATTATTCCTCTTTCTGCTCCGGTGTGAAGGTAGTGGAGTCCACGAGCCGCCCCAATACAGGCGTCGAGCCTTTGCTTCCATGTAAGAGGGGGGAGATCACTCCCAAATAAATGGCTTCTCAGAGTCCCATTAGCCATGTACTCGTAAACCAAAATCATCTCATTTTGTTCGTCGCAATACCCAATCAAGGAAACAAGGTGGCGATGTCGGAGCTTCGAAAGCATCTCAATCTCCGTCTCAAATTCTTTTATGCCCTGCTGAGATTGTGGGTTGGCACGTTTAATAGCTGCAAATTTGCCATCTTCGATCTCGCCCTTGTAAACCTTGCCAAAACCTCCGACTCCAATGACCAATGATTCGTCAAAGTTCTTCGTAGCTGCCCTAATTTCCATTATCGTGAATCTCCTCCCTGTTCTGGTACTTGCCATCGATCCATTAGGGTTTAGCGGCGAAAAAGACGCAAGAGCGTTGGTGGTGCTTCCCACGGTCCCATGAAGAGAGAGCGGGCGCCAATTAGGATTGTTTTTCTGAGTGTCCTTCACAGGAATTGTTTTCTTTTTTTGGATAAAGAAGCAAAATATAACAGCAAAAAGTAAAGAAACCATGACTACAAAACCAACGCCAGAACCAATTCCAATCCACAGGGCCTCACTTTTTGGTTCTTTCTCGTTAACAACAGTCTCATTATCATCAATCATCCTCGTAGCATGAGCAAGATTACCATTTCGGCTGATCTTGAAGATCTCGAGCCCGTTAAGGAGCGCATCGGAGCCCGTAGGACCAGCTGCTGAGTCCGGACCCAACTGGAGCCAAAGAGTGCCCATCTGTTGCGTAGCTGAATCGATGTAGTCGTCGTGGTAGGCTTTGTTCTTCCCTCCTGCTTTCACGAACACGTCATAATTTGCCGCGGCAGTTTTGTTGTTTATATAAATCCGAAAAATTCTCTGATTTGGCTGATCGTACACCAACTCGCAGAAATGCAACCGGACTAAGTAATCAGAGTTGGGATCCACATCAAATTTCCACGACACGTTGAAGCTCTTCTCGAGAACTTGATTATCGGTCATCACTCTCGCCGTTTCGTAGACCAATAGAGGAGCAATTAGAGAATCATTTATGGAGGAATAGCTTATATTCGAAGAATTAGTAATAGTATTTGCAGCGCTGAGCGAGAACATAAACTTCTCATCCGATTCCCAATTCCTCCACAAACCAGGATCTTCCTTCGACTCTATTCTCGGGCCTCCAACATTCAATCTATACATAGTCTCAATCCCGCGATCGACCAAACTGAATGCGCTCTTCATCCCACCGCCTCCGCCAACTTTAGTAGCGAAGCCGCTGAACAAGTTATCATCAAGGAAAGGGACTACCTCGATTGCATTGACGAAGGCAAAAGATGCCGAATTGGGGCTAAACCCAATCAGAAGCTGATTCGAACTAATGTTTAGGAAATACTCTTTGACAAGAGAGCCGCTTGTCGAATTGCTTCTCAGATTCTTCCAGTAAATCTCTCCTGGGACATTGAACATTGAAACAAGCTTCAAATTGTCGGCGGATACGTCAAACAAGGACTCATTCGCATTGTAATTCGTAAAGAAAGGGTAGAAGTGGAGGCGCACAAAGTAACTTCCGGGAACAACGCTGAAGTTGTAGCTCGACGATGCGTTAAATATGCGAGCGGTTCTATAAAGAGTTCCATATACCGGTTCTCCGCTAATCGTCGGGGTCGACGCGACAATTCCATTAGAGCTCAGGGTGAAATTATCAGAAGGAGATGAATCACCAACCCATTGCCTACCGTCGGCATTGATGCTAGAATCGGAGCCGCAATTGATCATAATCGGCCTAACTTGAGCTTGTCCAAGTTTTAGAGGTACAAATCCTAGAATAACTAAAAACAGCCCATAAAATCTCATTTCTAGGTAGAATTTATGATCTAGAAAGCAACAGAGCTTATGAAGAACTTGTGATCACTACAACTTATCAAGGATGTGAATCACCAAAAAGTACAGCAAACAGCAGAGAGCAGAACCATCTTCTTGTGATCTGCACACTAGAATCAAAGCAATCGCCACCCCCAAAAAAACCCCCTGATACAGATTTTAGGATTCAGCAATAATAATAACCCTGAAAATTAAATGGCCTCAGCTCAGGAATCAGGATCTGGGTTTCCAAAATTTGCCTCTGTAATTATGAGCACCTGCCTATCTAATTTATGAAAAAAATCAGCAAAAGTGTAGTGTATAGATAACTAAGAAATCACTGAAAAGGCACTGCCACTACCCAGAATCTTTTGCGCTGTGAAGTAAATCAAAATTCAGAGGGAAAAAAAAAAAAGAAAAGAAAAGAAAAGAGAAAAAAACTCTCTCACCTGGAGATTTTGGAAAGCTTTTAGGGAAGGGGGGCGTAAACAATTGCTTTTTTTTTGTCGCTGCGATGGTAGTGTGTTTATGTGATGTGGGAGGTAAGTGTGTTGGTTGAGACTTAGAGGAAAGTGCCAATTATTATAATTATTAGTTTATTACTTCTACTATTATTATTATAATTATTATTATAATTCTAGAAGAAGAGGGAAAGAGAGGATGGGGTCCACCGGGGCCGGCGAGGGAACACATGGTTTTGTCCATGGGTGGATCAACCGAACCCCTTTTTCTTTTATAAAACGCAGATCCGCTTACCCCTGCTTGTGCGTGTCTCTCTCTCTCTCTCTCTCTCTCTCTCTCTCTCTCTCTCTATAACGTCTCTCTCTCTATAACTGAACGGGAGAGATTGTTCTCTGGACCCGGTTCACCACGTCACCTAATTGGTCTTCTTCACTGAGATGATGTTACGGGGCTGGAGTGTCCATAAGTGACTGACCTGGTGGACACGGCGCAACTAATATTTTCTCCAACGGGGAATGTACGAACTTTTGTCCCCCCGCGAGCAAGCTGTCACGCACCACATAAGGGACTGCAGGGCTAGCTCCCCCTTCTATTGGAGCTTTCAAAAAATTTTGAAGTTCTTTTCCGTAGCTATTAAGAGATTTTCAAAATAACTATTAAGTATTTATCCATAAATGTGATTAGAATAAATTTTAAGATTATTTAGTTTTTTCTTGTCAAAACATGCAAGAGAACCACCCTACTATTGATCAACCTGAAGCGACTAATTTTTTTCATACACAAATTCATTCATCCACTCGTAGCCAGGTAAAGTACACACACACTTTAACCACAGCAGCTGAAATACGAAAAGCCTGCCTGGGTAAAATTAGTAGAAAAAGCAGCAAAGTAGTTGTCAGACCAGATAGATCAATTACAAAACATAAATGAAAGGAAAGCACAGAAACTAGCTACTTCATCAATTTTTTTTTTATTTTTTTACTTCCCACTTGTAACTTTGAATTCCTTCGAGAGTCTTTTTTAAGCTTAAGAGGATCTGGGAGGAGGCTCTTCGACCAGCATGTCGTCTTCATCATGGTAGATGTTCTCGGCCATCTGCCAAATCTGAAGGATGTTGTCTTCTGCGACGCTCGCGATGACCCAGTCCTCACAAGGGTTCCATGAGAAGTCCGATATCTTGCTTGTGTGGCCGCCGTGGATGAAAAGTAGCTCCGGTGGGCCATCCTCCGCATCCTCTGGTGTTTGCTCTGCATCGATTCTGGAAAAGAAACAAGTCATATGAGAGAGTTTCATTTAAATTTTTAAAGAGTCAATGACATCTTACAAAAAAGCCAATTCAAAGTTGAGAACATACTTTACTTTAGTAGCGACACCATAAAAGAAAATGAAAAAGGAGACCATGTTCAGTGTGTTTGTCGAGGGTGGAGCTTCTACAGGGCAAGAAATACTAAAAGTTTTTTCCTTGGACAAGAATAACCAACAGCCTTTTCATTGAAACCACCCCAAGATCTCAAAAGCATTGCTATGCAGGAAAGTAGAAGCATCATTTAAGTTTCTGCTTTTCAGGGCCCAGGAAGTTCATTCTGGCTTTCCGCCACAGTAAAAGCTTCACAATTTTTATTTGCTAAGCACCTGACTATCGTTTCTCATAGTAGAGATGTTCTATAAGTCAAAGCAAGCAAACCAAATCCTCTTTAAAGATTAGAAGCTTTCTATTCAATCCTTCATTACTAGGATCTTCGGCGAAGAAAGGTAGCAGAAGCAAAAATATTCACCTGCTAAGATCCCAAACCATAAGTCTCCTACCAAGACAGCAGGATGCTAGTATGGTCTCATTGGTAGGGCTCCAGCCAACTTGGAAAACTTCCTCTCTAATAAAATCACAAAAGTTGCAGACGTGAGGGATTCATACTTGAGTTGAATCAACTGAATGATATGTTACAATGAATAAAATGACAAATAAGAATGATTACTTGTGACAGTTAAATGAATGAAGGGGAGTATTTATCTTCCGAAGGTCAAATAATTTGACAGACTTGTCGGTTGAGCCTGTTGCCACTACCCACTCATTAAAGGGATTGAAAGCCAAGCAATTAACCTGCACCAAAATCGTGATGTTGCATTAAGAATCATCCAATTTTCATGTTTTACAACGAGGATGATCCAACTTCCAGTTTTCATGTGCAAATTATTAGCTAAATCATTAATGAATTAAGTCAAATACCAGACCCAACAGAAAATTCAACATCATCAGAACCGACATGCGAAGGAAAAACTTTGCTATGGCAGTCTCCTATTTATAGAGAAACCTATCTCAATTAGAATGTTAAATGGGTGCTGCCTTAGCTGATCATTATTGTAATTATGTACTGAGTCACAGAAAACAAGATTTTTTTTTTCCAGAGAATGGACTAAAGAAACAAATCATAACCACGTATTGGCACTCAAAATGGAAAAATATGTCCAGAATTTACATTCAGAGCAACGGAAGATAGTCCATCAGCAAACTTACCTCACCTTGATGTGCCGCCACAGATTGGATAGGCTTGTTGGAGGCAGGTGTACGTAGGTCCCAGATCAGCAAATAATGGTCATCACCAACTGAGCCAAACAAGTATTCATGCCTTAAGTGCCATGCAACATCCTCAACAACACCATCATGAACCTACTCAATAGAGACATTGTTGTAACATTTGCTAATTCAGGTATCCTTGAAGCCATCCAAGATTCTTTTGTGAAGAAGCGATAACGAAGTAGACTCAAAAAAAATTATATTAGGCATAAATAAAAGAGCTGGTAAAGTTCCTTGGAAACAAACAAGCGAACATGTTCACTTAGTCCTCCCATCCTTGTCAGTTTACTATCGAATGGTTTTTCAGGTCATGTACTAGTACAAGACTAAAAATGACAACAATGTCATCAACAAACTACAAACAAACTAAAAGGAAGGGAAACTGAATAAGTTAGAGAAGGTGATTCTGGGGAGGGGAAAACAAAAAAAGAGATGAATATTCAAGTATCCAGAACTAAGTAGAAGTGCAAACTTTAATTCTTTTCCCAACTGCGAATGATGCACTCTAAATTAGAAAATCAAGATAACTTACACAAAATTGCATAGCTACAAACTGATTTGGTTTTGAAACATATCAAACTCAAAAATATAATACTTAATGCCAGTTAAATTTTAGGTGCGGCGCTACTCTAGGAGCTCTTGACAAATAGAGGGATGATATTTGCTCTTCAACATATATGTAATAAATCTTCTCGAGAAGTTACATGTTCGAAGCTGCTTCAAAATGTCACATATAGAAAATGCATTTTAAAGCCAGGGCAAAAAGATACAGAAAAAAGAAAGAAAACATCCAAAACATTGATGATAAGCAAGCATTAATTCATTGTAAAGGTACCTTAAAAGTCTGAAGAGCATCAAGGACTCTGCCTTTACTATTTGCTTTGATGTCCCACAAGCATATTTGAGCATCATCAGAACCACTCAATAAATGACCTTCCTTGAAGACACTCCAAGACAAACCATAACCCTCGGAGTTGTGGCCCCTCAACCTTAAATCAGGATTGCACGCACCATCTAGAGGTGGCTTTGATGGATGCTTGCTGTAATCAAAAACATAAACCTCTGCACTAACTGTCTTAGTTGCAATTATAAAGGGATTTTGTGGCATATAGCGGGCTCGATTGACCTCTCCATCATGATTTATTTGCTGAATTATTTGCACCTGGACCGAAAGGATGAAAATTTACATGATAAGCACTACTTGCACATCTAAGTTAGTAAAGCATTATATCAGCTTAAAGCTGCATATACCTATCTTGGACTAAGAGCTTGGAAAAATGAACTTAAAAATGTTATCCAAAAGTACTTACAAAGAGCAGCTCTTTCTACGACGCAATGACATGAACACTGTTACTATCCTGGAGCATTATACATAAGATGTAGTTAACCAACTAGAAATGCAGATGATGGAACACAAGCACCTAGTTAACTCTTACACAAGATTTCTACTTCAGCATATACAATGGATCGAGTACCAGCTTGGCATAACAATGTTATCATTTGGACATAAAACCTCCTTTACCGTTCAGCAGAGTCACAGAAATAAGACCTCGGGTTATCGAATAGATTATAATTAGGGAAAGAAGCAGCACATGAAGCTGAGGGGAGCCAATTTTATAATCAAGCTATTCTTCACATTATCCCCACTTATCCCCTAACTCAGTATAGTTAATCCATCCGACATTACACTAACTCACAGAGACAAAACAATTATCTTTAGAATCTAAAAGCAAGGAAAAAAAAAAAAAATTGTCCTCAGTTATCCTCAGAGTAACGAAACGACCTAAAGGTAGAGTAAATTACCTCCGCAGAATTAAACGATGAAATCAACACATCCTAAGACGACTTTAGTCGCATAAAACAAAAGATTAAACAAAAAAAAAAAAAAAAAAAAATGGAGTCTGGGATAATTCAAGTCCAATTATTTAACAACGAGAATCTAAAACCGATCAGAAACTGGAAAACCTAGGCATTCCAAATCTATCAACTATCGCATCAAGTAGACAACATGGTACTCAAAGATCCGAACACCGACCTTTCCGCTGGCGCAGCCGAAGCCGCCGATCTCGCCGTGCTCGTCGTCGTACTGGCGCGCGTCGTTCTCGGCGTCCTCGAGTGGGAGCTGGACCTGGGCGAGCATGAGGTAGTTGGGCTCGTTGTCGGAGGTGTGGGTCCCGAGGATCATCTTCTGCACGGAGTGGTCCTTCCCCGGTGGCTCCTCGCGATCAGGGAGCCACTGCACCGTGAGCGAGGGCCACTCGAGCGCGTGGGTGATGACGAGGTCGTAGAGGAACGGGGTGTTCTTCTTCCATATCTTGTACTCCTCGTTGATCAGGCGCTCCTCGATCTCGCCCCGGAACTCCTCGTCGTCCTTCGCCATTGCTGAGCTCCTTGCGCCTCTTCCTCGCGATTAGGGTTTAGGGTTTGGAGGGGTAGGGGATTTTGGAGCGAAAGGGGCGGGAACGGGGACGAAGGGGGAAAAGGCGCAGAGAAGAGAGAGAGAAAAAGGTTATCAAGGGTTTCGCTGGATTTAGAGGGAGAGATCGTTTGTAATAAATGAAAATGACGAGGATGATTTGGTAATTTCACCTTGTTACTTAAGCATTTACCTACCATCAATTACTTAATTAAAAAAAAAAACAGTAAAAATAATTTATTTACCGTTTCTCCCTATTTTCATATATAACCATAATAATTTTTTTTTTTTTTTTTTGAGAAATAGGTAGTATGCTACGGCTTCGTTTATTTTTGAAATAAACTTAGCTGGAAATGTGAAGCAACTAGGCTTCGAACTCGGGTCCCGGGTATCAACCACCAAGTCTTTTGCCACTTGCATTAGACACAGTTGATACCATAATAATTATTATATACATTAACAACTTAAAAAAGTTAGAACAATCTACCTATATAATTTTAATAATAATCCAAATACAATCCAAACAATCTAATAAAAAAAATTCACTATCTATACAATAATAATAATAATAATAATAATAATAATAATAATTTTCAAATAATGAATGATTATCGCTTTCTAAAAATCACCATGGTTTTCATTTTTATCCAATATATAATATATAATACTAAGTACTAAGTTGGCAAGAAAAAAAAAACAAAATTAATTGATCAAATAAAATTTTAAAAAATTATTTGATAAATTATAATTTTTTAAAAATTATTGTATAATTTTTTAAAAAATTATAATAATTCTGAGATTAATACTCAAACGAAAAAGTAATGAATTGCTGACACATGACATATTCAATCTAACGAAGGTTTGTAGAGTTTTCTTTGCTTAATGCATTTTTGGGTTGTTTGTTAATATTTTAACACTACATGCATAAATAATATGAAATTTCCATGGTGACGTTTTACGTTCGAAACTAAATTATTTTATATTTTTATTTAATTTAAATTTAAAAAATTTTAAATAAAGCAGATAATATTATAGTGGAGAATTCAACACACACAAAATGAATATAGCTCTCGACAATTAAATCTCAATTGCATTTTATTCGGGTATAAAGTATAACTGCTTATTTCAGTGATAAATAAATAAATAGAAACAAGATAAATTTTACGTTTGGATAAAAATTAAAATATTTTTTAAAATAAAAAAAAAAATAGTGTTTTGATAGTTGGATTGAAATAGTGAGAATAAAAATAACTATAATTTTAAAATAATAATATTTTATCTAATTAAAATATTAATTAATTATTGTTAGATAATTCTGAATATTAATTGATAAAATAATTAACAATAATAAATATTATTAATAAATAATTTAATTAACTATAAATAATTTAATAAATTAATTAGTTAAAACTTAAAAGAGTTGGTACAATAATTAAAATTATATTTACTTTAATTAATTGATAAAATAAATAACAATAATGAATATTATTAATAATAAATAATTTAACAAACTATAAATAATTTAATAATTTAATTAATTAATTATCTAATTTTTAAATAATTAGTTAATAAAATAATTAAATTAAATAAAATATTAAATTAATTAAAAAATTAATACAATAATTAAAATGATATTTATTTTAACTAAGCTTATTTTTAAATGAGAATAAATATTGTTGCAGTAAAAGACAAACAGTAGTTCCAACTTTATATCAGCTTATTTCAGAAAACCAAAAATTATTATTTTCATCCATAATCAACCGAGTTTGAAGAATAATATCTTATTCCATACCTTATTTAAAGTAACAATGAACGAAGAATGTAAGCGTATGATCACTGCGTCCTCATTCATAGCCATCGCTTTTACATGCAGTGTTACATTTACTCAATTTCGTGCAAAAGAAGGTTGCAGTATTTTTCTGCTCAAGCTCTCACAATCCTCGGCCTCAAACAACTGGTGACTCATCTATCAACAACAAAGGAAAAAAAAATCTCTAAGCATTATCTCAAAAAAAAAAAAAAGAAAAAAAAAAGAGCATTGACAACTGTGAACAGCGTTCTTGAAGTTTTCGACTCCTCGAAACCTCGGTAGGTTAATATGGTCTAGAATCATCAGCAATCTAAAAGAGCAAGTCATTTCAGCGATGCCCAAATATGCTATCTCCGTTGTATGTTCCATGTTGAATTACATCGAACCTATGTTTTCACCCTTCAACTCTCTTTGAACTAATTTTAGAACCTCCATCACCTGCAAAAATGTCAAAAGACACATTCATGAGCAAAAGAGTATAGCACCCTAATTTATTTTACAGCGAAAGATAAAGAAACTCTAAATAGAGACAGCTCACCCCAGGATAATGTTGCAACACCGGAGAGTAATGATCAAGTGCTATGTATATCTTTCCAAGAAGACTTAGAAGAGAATCAACTTCATCGCCCAGCAGATCAACCTGACTCAAATATAAGAGATAAAACATGTCAGTGTTATCAGATTGAGAAAGTATGCGTCAGAGAACCATGCCAACATTTGTTTTCACAAGATTAGGGATGCCGGAATTGAACAGGCATGCCAAATTTGGTTTAAAATATGGAAGAACCTCTAAGCTATTTAAAATGGCCGATGCCTATTTACTCCGCAATTTCAGGAAGGAAATCTTTCGAGGACTAAGAGTAAACTTGTTTGTCTAGATCTAAAAGAACACCAAAATTTTGCCTTAGAAATGTAATCGAAGGAAATGTAACAAGATATAGACAAAGGGAAGAGTAAAAAGCAAGACGCACGACATAGAGGCAACCATCTGAACCAGAATCAGAGTATCATACCTCCGCTTCAGCCTTCTGAAGGTCAGAACATCTAATCTCAAGCATTTGTTTATACCAGAGACCCTTTTTCTTTAGAACGACGGCTTGTTGGACCAGTGGCCTGCACTGATGGCTCAGTGTTTTTAACCTGCAATTGCTCGAGATTTCAGCCTCTACAATAACTGGAAAATGGACCGAGATGAAATATGTACAATTTCAAGTCTGTTCGAGTACATGCAACTTATATTAACCTAGTTGAGATTACTTTGATTTCTTACAAGATGAAAGAGTTTATTTGCACTGCTAATATGTGAATGATACTTTAAGTTGCCCAAGAAATTAATTATAACTTCTCCAATATTTTAAGTAACAAAAAGGATAAGCCTGAGAAGAAGGTTCACAGGTTCACTATATCTGGAGAAGTGAAAATTTCTTTAGGTCGCTTATGAACGGAACTGCTCAATTACTTAAAAATCAACCTGTTTTTTAGATACATTTTATGACACAAATCGTAAAACCTACTCTCTTGTCTAGAAAAGCTACTATGTTCAAGTCAACGATAATCAAGAATAATGGAGAAAGACATTAAAATGAAAATAAGCACCTGTTTTCATTTCGTCTGATCTTTTCTAGCATTTTGTTTTTGAAATCATCAAATGCTTTTGACATCTCAGCCATAGCGAACATACTGCATTCTAACCACTCCACTTGCTCCTTGTCCTTCAAAACAGATGATGATAATGTCTTTTGCTTCTCCTCAACAATACCACGAAGTAGGAGGTTTTGCCTTTCTGATTCATCCAAAGCATTTGTAGCAGTATTTAAATCTTGATTCAGTTTACTTATCTCCAATTCATAATCAAGAACTTGCTGGGACGTCTCATCCAATCGAGTTTTCATTGAATCTGAGTCCTTCCTAAAATCCAAGATCAACGTCTCGTGCTTGCCTACTTGATCTCTAAGCATGTTAAGTTCGTGGCATACTATGTCATATTGCTCCTTTTGTTGAATCAATGAAGACCGTGCCTCTGACGCCAATTGATCCTTTTCGTTAATCAAAATCGACAAAGATGTGATCTCCTGCTTCATCCTCTGGTTCTCTTCACTTGCCAAATTTAACGCCTTTTCCTTTTCTAAAAGCATATCCTTTAGAGAAGCTCTTTCAGCAAAATATTTTTGCATAGCAGGATTTGTGGATGATAAAGCCTCACATATAACTCCTTGAAACAAAATGGAGTATGTCTCCTGCATAATATTGGTCCGAATCTCTATATCCTCCACGCAGAAACTGTAATCATTGAAAATTTCTCTAAAAATAGAGCAGCTTACTACATCTTTAACATTACCTTCTACCTTCAAGTCCTCCACTTCACCTTTCAGATTCTTAACTTGCTTCAAAAGTGTAGCCTCCAACGACGAATGAAGAGACATCTTACTCGCTGCATCTGAGACCTGCGATGATAGGTCCTTAACCTCTTTTCTTTTATCCGAAAGCAAGCTACGAAGATGCTGGTTTTCATAAAACAGGGACTCATTCCTGTCCTTCAATCTACATATTTCTTCAGAGTCCTCAGTAATTACAGGAAAGTCCGCACTGTTAAAGAGTATTTCATCCAGCTTTGAAACGACTTCGGACACTTTTCTCCTCACCAGTTCAAACTCTTTGTCCTTTTTAAAAGGCGCCGAGCCTTTCTCCTTGTGGAATTCTCGCTTGAGACGAAAGAGTTCTTCGGTCTTCTCTTGCAATGCTACGTCATGTTGTCTCCGCATCTTGGTCATTTCTGAAATAAAGAACTTTATTATCTCTTCACTTGGCTTGTGCTTTAGATATAAGAAATCAGCGACGTCTAACACGAAATCATCAGAGTTAACAGATTCCACAGCCTCGAGATTCCCGTTTTCCGCCTGATGGGATGGAACACCTTCTCCGTCGTTCCTTTTGACAACATTCACTTCTTCGAAACTGTCACGGCTACTGTGGCTGAAAAGCGTACCCATTTCTGAACCTAAAAATGATGTCGAAACAGCATCGAGTTCTGTACGCAAGGTAGTAAATTCCGCGATCTTTTCGTGCCACCTCAGATTCAGGGTTTCTAGAAGACCCCTTTGCTCATACAATTTTGCCTCAAACTCATGATGAAGGCCTCTTATATAATCATGAATCATGGTACTAGCAACTTCTTTTTGGAGCTCGTGCTCCCACTGGTGCTCAAAGATAAGCGCTTTAATCAAACCAAAAGCATCACTTACTTGTTCGAATCCAGACGACAATATTAGTCTCAACCCATCAATCCTTTCATCAATCTCAACTAATCTTTTGTTAGTATCTACTTCGGCGTGAATTTTATCACTCGAATAGCTGTCTCTTAAATCTGCAATATTCTCCTTAAGCATTTGAAACTGCTCTTCCGCTGCAATCCTCAAAGTAGCGACATGTTCGGTGTCAGTAAATTCCGCGCTTGCGTCTAAAAATCCTCGAGGCAACCGTGATTCCGCCCTGTCAATTTCCGCATTCATCAAGCTGAGTTTAGGAATCATCGAAATTATCCCCAATCTGTCGCCTAAATCCGCATTAGAATTACAGGAAAGCAGAGCCTTGTTCAATATAGCTATCTCCGCCTCCTTCGCCGCAATCTTCTCCGCAGCCTCTTCAGCCACGGCATTCACCATTCCTTTGGTAACCGAATCGCTCGCCATCCTCATCACGCTTAAACGGTCGTTGAGCTCGTCCCAGTAGGATTCCAAATCATCAAGGATAAACTTCTCATAAAAAGCTGAATCATTCCCAGTACTATTGTCCCCTTCGTTAAAACTATAACTTAATAATAGTTTAGACTCAATTGGACCAGATATCTCATTCGATACCTCAGAATTATCACTTTGTGCCTGCATTTAGGACCGGAAACATCTAATTAAGAGTAAAAATGTCTAATTTTGAGTTGCATATAGGATAAAAAAAGCTGTTTTTTTATCATGCTACACAATTTTGATGAGGAGAATAGAGAAAATTACTACTTTTACAGTTACCACGAAATCAAATTCCCAAAACTACACGCACAACTCTGAAAAGAGCAAAATTAAATTAAAAACAAGGGAATTAAAAGTCGAACCTGATTTTTATAAAAAAAAAAAAAAAAAAACAAAACAAAACAAAATTTTTGGCCAAAATGGGTTAAATGGAAACAAATTAATTCCCACCAAAACAAATCAAAATACTCACAAACTGGATCCGGTCCATGAGCGGAGCGAATGCGCACGAACAATTCGACTTCGAATTTCCCGCCACAACCGTTGCCGAAGCGCGAGAGCCCTCGTCTTTTCTCTTCGTTGGTACTGATACTACATCGGAACAGTGGAGGAGCGGAAAAAGGACGAATCTTTTTGCGAAAAAGCCCTTCAAATTTCCCTTTTTCGGGTGTTGCGGGGGGAACTTTTAGGTTTAGGAAGCAAAAGGATGAGCGACAAAAAGGTTCGAGATAAAGAAAGAAAAAATCTTCGAAGCGTAGAGTCGTAGTAAGTCAAAATGTTCCCAGTATATATATATTATATTATATATATATATATATAAAAGCAGGGGAGAGATCTACGGAACTGCCACTTTAATAAATTTATTAATGATATTTATTAACGATTTTTTATAATTTGTGACCTGGGAACAAGAGCTTCTCACTGTTTGTCGCTTTGTTTAACAACTTTTTGCAATATTTTTTTTGCTTTTATTTAAACACAATGCTCTGATTATTAATATGCTAACTTAACGTGTCTTCGAGTACCGTAAATTTTTGTTTTAAAAAAATTCTTAGTATTTTTGAGGATTTTTTATGGTTATTCTTAATTGTTGTTTTCGCTAATGTGTTCCCATGTATTATAAAATTATAATACTTTAAATATGTTAATAAATGGGCAATTCATAAAATATAATTTGGGTACTGTCATTGGAGTTTAGATTCTTATCTATATTTTGAGATGAATTTGACTAGAATGGAAGATGGCGACTGTTTATTTTAATATGTGTACTATACAAATGATAAACTTGTAGTTTAGAACAGTTGTTTGACAGCTCAAGTGCAGATGTTGACCAAAAATATCGAAGGTTTGACCTACAATAAAGCTTATGTCAATATGAATTTAATAATAAAAAAAATTATAAATATAGTCAGATTTATTTTTTTAAAAATACATCAGATTTACTATATATATATATATATATATATATATATATATATATAATTAAGTTTTTAGTTTTATAAAAGTACCAAATTATTTGTACTTGTGAATTTTTTTATTCTTAAATGTAGGAATGTGCGGTTATGATGATGGTGGGCCTCTTGGGTTTAGTGGATGGTTGGTAAAATAGTATGATCTAAGAGATAAAATTAATCAAAGGATTAGATCTAATGGTAGAAAACTTATAAGCATCAATTGCTTGATGTTTTTACAAGCATAGTAGCCGGACTCATATATATATATATATATATATATATATATATATATATATATATATATATATATTCCAGCTACTAGATTTGTAAAGTATAAAGTAATTGATACTTATAAGTCTTCTACCATTTGATTAATTTCACCTCTTAGATCATTCTATTTCACAAACTACCCACTAAATCGAAAAGGCTTACTATCATTCTAACCACACATTTTTTCATTCAAGAGTTAAAAGTCTATCAACACCAATGAGTTGGTACTTTTATCTCTCTCTCTCTCTCTCTCTCTCTATATATATATATATATATAATAGTTAGATCTAAGGGATACATCTAACGGTTAGAAAACTTATAAGTACCAATTGCTTTCTGCTTGTACAAGTATAGTAGCCAAACTCTCTATAGAATTGAGTTTCTATACTTTCTAAAAGTATCATCACTTCATTGGTATGGATAGGTTTTTAGTCTTTGAATAAAAGAATGAGCGATTAAGATGATAGTGGCCTCTTGGATTTAGTGGATGGTTGGTGGAATAATTTGATCTAAGGGATAAAATTAATTAAAGGGATAGATCTAACGGTAAAAAAAATTTACAAACACCAATTGTTTTGTGCTTTTACAAGCATAGTAGCCAGCCATTCGCGATCCATTGGCAAAAAAATAACCAAAAAGATAAAAAATAATAATAAAAAAAATGTAATCAAATGTGGTCTAACTAACCAGCTTAATTACTAGCTTTGAGGGTTTTACTTTGAAGACAACATATAACTAGGCTTTCCTCTGGGGCCACTGGAGCATTGTGAATTAGAAAAGATCTCACAACAAATACATTATAGAAACTAATTAATCACTTCTCTTTACATATCACCCAAGTAATGATGATCAAAATTCTTTTCTTTCTTTCTTCTCTTTTTTTTTGGAATTTAACATAGAATAATTTATTCATTAAAGAGGAGTCTCATTTATATTCCACCGAATATTAATTATAAATCTATGATTTTGCATTTTTTTTTCTTTTAGCTACTGGGACCAACATGCACCTAGCAAAGTGATAGAAAATAGGAGAAGTAACCCATACAAAAATAAAAAACCATGGAAACATACTAAAAGGAAAAAGAGCACAACAAAGAGCCTACCATGCTATCCCTTTTTTTAAGGAAATTTCCAACTAACCTCCTATCATAGATAAGTGAAGTGGGGCCAATGGAATAGAATAATTTATGTGGAATCATGTGTTCTTTGATGACTCTATTTTCACATGGTGCTTTGTGGCTTATTTTGAATAAAAAAATGTGCCTTGAGGTTTCCATTTTAGTTTTCTAGATTAACTTTCATTCAATTTTATTAGAATCTGGATTTGAATTGGATTTCGGTTCGCGCTCATTGGGTCTGAACTGCGCTTTCTGTTTGTAACTTGATCTAAACTTAATCCGAGACGTGCTTCGAAAATTGACTTTGTATTCGATATTTTAGATAGAAATGTAGACTAAAATTCAATTCAAACACAATCAGAACAAATCGAACATAACTTTTAATAGGTTGATGGGCAGTTTTTATCGAAAACCGAATGTAGCATTTGTAAAATATTTAAAAATGATAATTGAATGGTTCTCAGGAAAGCTTGTTAAGAGTGTGCTTAAATTTTCTATGATGACAAACAAGAACACAATTTTAAGTGCATACTTTTTTTCCTTTCTAATCAGCCCATTTCGCAATTGGATCCAATGAAACTGGGCTTAGATCCCTTCCAGGCCACAAAAAAAAAAAAGTCCATTTAATTTTTCTTTTTGTTAATATCAGTGTTGTCAATTTGATCATGCAGAAAAAGACGCAACATTTCATTCAACAATTTAATATTAACTGTTTCTAAACTAAGTGACGAGAATTTCATAGGTGATATTCGAAGTCTTAAATTCTAAGTCTAATTATTTTATATTTCTATTTAAATTTATTTTTTAAAAAATAAATAGACTCAAAAAAAAAAGAAGATAATATATATACTATCTTTTTCTGAAATAAAATAAAATCTTATTAAGAACTTTCTAATGTTATTCATATGATATAAAGTTCTTGCGGATTTTGATGCTTGGTGCAATTTAAAGTTCGTGAGAAGATATATATATATATATATATATATAAAATTGAGTTTTTATCGTAAAAGTATAAAGTCATTGGTGCATGCTTATAAAATTTTAGCCATTAAATTAAAAAATATGTGGTTAGGATGATAATGGGTCATTGAATTTAGTGAGTGGTTAGTGGAATAGTATAATTTAAATGTTGAAATTAGTCAAAAGAATAAATATAACAGTAGAAAACTTTATCAATTATTTGATAATTTTACAAGTATAATAGTCGGACTATATATATATATATATATATATATATATATATATATATATATAATTGATTCCAGAAAATTATTTCACAGCTGTATTTAATTGATTCCAGGAAATTAATCAATATTAAAAGTAGTGCCAAGGTCATTATCACAAGCAATATTGCTTAGATTGGTTGAATCCTTAAAGGTGCAATAGAAGAAAACAAAACAAAAATCCTTAATCAATGCAAAGCAACAAGGGTGAACTTGAATTTGATGAGTTAATAAAAAGCACATGAAATCTTGTGAATATGACATGCATGAATGTGTGCAACTTGGTACTAGTGAAGATGTTCTCACAGCTGTAGACAACAGATAAAGTAAACTAGAGGCCAAACCCTGAGAGAGATGTCATCAATGACTAATTGTTTCCAACTTTATGTGGAATAACTTGTCCACATGTTTATCATTGATCTTGTTTTTTCTTTCCCTTCAAGTTGCACTCATTTAAAGTAGTACTGAGTAAATTAAAGTGTCTGAGACCTTACTTAACGCAATCGACTAAAAACTTGTCGGTTGATTTTTGAGATGCATAAGTTTGTTTTAGCTTACTATTTCTCTCTCTCTCTCTCTCTCTCTCTCTCTCTCTCAAAACAAGTAAAAACTTTTTAACTAGAGGTTGTGAATTTACTACAAAAAGAAGCGCTTGAAAAGATTTTGATTCAAAATACTTCTAAAAGAAACTATACACCACCATGGTAAATTAAATAGTCTCTTTATTGTTGTAGGAAGCTTTCATTATTATAATCTAAAAAAAAAAAGAAGAGAAAAGAAAAGAAGGAAAAGTTGTGGATTAAATTGGTGCACACTTTTGACTTGTAACAAGTAATCCAAAAGGTGAACAAACACAAGGGATACAGTAATGGTGGTTAAATTTCATTATAATTAAATTCCTTTATAGAGGAATTAATGAACAAACCTACCTTGGAGAGTCATGATCAATTTTCCACTAATTAAATTCCTCTCTGGTGTTAATCCCTAGTAAGCTTTACTGTACTCGTATTTAGTATTTGCCTCGCCTAATTAATCCGTGCAAGAATTAATTTGTAGGGAATCGAATTGCAATTTAATTAATTAGCTGATAAAATTTTTTAACCCAATTTAATGATCAACTATAAGCAGATAAATCAAATTTTTGGTAACTGGGTATTGTTTTCACTGACTAAAAACTCCATATATAATTAAAAAAGGGAGAAATCAGGGGGTCTTAATTTGTTGCAGATCAATCAAATTTAAACTTACTCGAGAGATCGATCACTATATATGTTAAATTAATGGAATTTAATCGATCAAAGGTCAAATTCGACAGCTTTAATATAATTTTCGGGTATGAGTTGCGAATTTTAAGCTCCTATCGGGCGCCCAAACTTCAGATATTGTGGTCAATACTTAACCACTAAATTATCACTAGTCCACTTCTTTTTTTACTTTTTCTGAAATTTCATAAGTTTGGTGGCACTGAATCTTCACTAATTATTGTTAATTTCTACAAAGAATCTCTTTTGCCTTTTATTAATATTACTCTAGTTTATTTGTGTATTCAAATTTTAATCTTTTATTTTCTTTTCCCTATTATATATCTTGTGGTGCACCTCACCAAAATAGATCCTACCTCTATTATTCCATGCTAATTCTAAAGAAGGATCCAAGAAACTTTAAATTAATTAGGTCTTTATCAGAGGTTATATTCAGGTGGATCCATCACCTTTATATATATATATATATATATATATATATATATATATATATATATATATATATATATATATATATATATAGATAGATATATATATATAGAGAGAGAGAGAGAGAGAGAAATACTCTACTAATTTCTTTAATAAATAATAAAAATATTCTTAACCGTTGATCGACAAGAGACAAAAAAAATAATTTTACTTATTACCGGATTAACAGTTAACTTTATAAAAGAGTATTTTCGTAATTAAACATCACAAAATAAAAAATATATATTAATTAAAATACCTTATACTAATTTAGTCATTAATTTAAAAAAAAATAGAATTACAATTTAGGCATTAATTTTAAAAGTTTAATTTAAAAAAAAATTAAATTATAATTTAGGCATTAATTTAAAGAGATTTAGAATTACAATTTAGTCATTAATTTAAAAGGTTCAATTAAAAAAAAATTAGAATTACAATTTAGGCATTAATTTTTTTAAAAAAAATTAGAATTATAATTTATGCATTAATTTAAAGAGTTTAAATTAAAAAAATTTAGAATTACAATTTAGGCATTAATTTAAAGAGTTTTAGAATTACAATTTAGGCATTAATTTAAAAAGTTTAATTTAAAGAGTTTTAGAATGACAATTTAGGCATTAATTTAAAGAGTTTTAGAATTACAATTTAGGCATTAATTTAAAAAGTTTAATTTAAAGAGTTTTAGAATGACAATTTAGGCATTAATTTAAAGAGTTTAATTTATAAAAAATTAGAATTATAATTTATGCATTAATTTAAAGAGTTTAATTTAAAGAATTTTAGAATTACAATTTATGCATTAATTTAAAGAGTTTAAATTAAAAAAATTTAGAATTACAATTTAGCCATTAATTTAAAAAGTTCTAAAATTACAATTTAGGTATTAATTTAAAGAGTTTTAGAATGACAATTTAGGCATTAATTTAAAAAGTTTAATTTGAAAAATTTTAGAATTACAATTTAGGTATTAATTTAAAGAGTTTTAGAATTAAAATTTAGTCATTAATTTAAAGAGTTTAATTTTTTAAAAAATTAAAATTACAATTTAGGCATTAATTTAAAGAGTTTTAGAATTACAATTTAGATATTAATTTAAAAAGTTTTAGAATTACAATTTAGACATTAATTTAAAGAGTTCAATTTAAAAATTATAGAATTATAATTTAGGCATTAATTTAATGAGTTTTAGAATTACAATTTAGACATTAATTTAGAAAGTTTAATTTGTTTTAAAAATTTTAAAGTTTTTTTAATTTAAACATTAATTTTGTATTACAATTTTAAAAAATTTTAGTGTGCTTAAATATTTGATTTAATAGAAATATATGGTATAATTCAAATTTATTTTTAAATAGAATTATACGGGCTAAGTTAAATTAAATTTAACTAGTAAAATTTGATCTTTTAAAATAATGAGATCATATATTATAATTTAAAATATAAACTGATAATAAAAATTGATAATAAAAATTAATAGATTCCTAAATTTTAATTTCTAAAAACAATTTTCTAAAATTAAAATTATTTACAATATATTAAATAAATATAATTAAAATATTAGTATTTAAGACGATAACAAAATTAGAATATTTAAAATTTATAATGTTTCCAAGAATAAAAACTCTCACTAAATTCAAAATTTTAAAATTTATAATATTTACAAAAATAAAAATTCTCAAAATAGAGATAAAATTACTTAATTACTCTTGAAGCAAAAGACAAATAACCCTATTTTGGGTACCTGGTAACCGGTATCTCCCTCAAAGTGATCTGCTATTACAGGTCACAACTTAAAAATAATTAAATCTGAGCCGTTGAATAAGTATGAATGGACGGTAACTAAAAAAAAAAAATATAGAAGTATGAGTCATATATATATATATATATATATATATATATATATATATATATATATATATATATATATTATATATATAAATTAGGATCATCCCTTAATTAGGATCATCCTTTTAAAGGTGTGTTCAGTGTAACTAAACCTAACTCTAAGAAGTCCAAAGTAGACCATGACAAGTGTTTCAGGATCGACAAGCCAAAATTGCCGACACTCTCTATATAGGGTTACTGCAACATGAACATGGACCCAATTTGAGTCTTTGACTTGGTTGGAGTATTTAATTAAAAAGTGTTGTAATTTGAAATTTTGAATAATTATAGTTATGTAACTAGATTTACCTATCTGAATCATCAATGATCGACTTGCTAAATATGATCCATATTATTTGAACTTCGTAAAAATTAAATTTTACAGTTTCATCTAATGATTAAGTATATAACTCAAATTCAGGTTAGAAAGTTTATTAGAAATTATCAATTTTGAAACACCTAAATGCAAAACAATTATTGTCGAAAAATTATACAATTTTTGCCACCTAAAATTAATAATTTCTGATTGAAAAACGGATGTTATGTTGTAACACCTAAAATTTGACAAAAAATTATAAGTTTTAGTTTTTAAAAAATTCAAATAACATAAATCATGTATGACGGTGCCTCACTATTGTTAATTTAAATATTCTATCGTCAAAAACAATGCAACGAAGAACATTTACTTCTAGAACTATTATAGCTTTACCTTTGTGAAGTTTATGTTTTGATCAATAATTTGGCCATAGAAAGGTATACTCATTATATTAATCCTGCACCAAAATATAAAGATGATTTCAAGTAAGCATCTTCATGTTCCCTTTCTTAATTTAAGAGTCCATCTCTAAGCTTTTTCATTTTTAGGAAAGTTTCTACTGCAGGTGTGTTTGTTTCGCCGAGATTGGAAGAGGCTGGAGGTTGCGAATTTCAACCATACACCAAATTCCAACTGTCACGATTAGAAACGAAGTCGTGCTTTCACGCCATACACAAATTGAGGACTAGTGCTTGTTGGCTCGAAGGAGCTAGCATCCTGCCATATGACGTGAGACTAGATTGAACTAAGTCATACTCGAAATGACGTGAGGCTGAGTTGACGTTGAATCATATTTTAAGTGGCGTAAGGTTAGTTGGGCGCGCTGAGTCATAATTGAGTTCCGTAAAAACTGTGCTTGTATGCTTTAAGAGAATAGGTTGTATGCATATGTCTAACTGTTCGAATTTTTCGAATTAATGGTTAGCATCAACGATCCAACAATGCTCACATGGCATACGCTTCCAACCACTCTCCGCTGATTCGACAACCAATCTTTTCCAAACATCTGTTCAGGATGAACAAGATAAGATACTTTCATACTGGAGATTCGGTGAGACAAAAATGCCCTACTGGTCCCCAATCCCTGCTCGTCACGATTACTGTTTTTTTTCTGCAATGTCAAATTCAAAACATCTCGCTCATTCCAACCAACTTTTAAATTCTTGGTGATAAAAAAAAAACACCCATCATTATCATTAGATCAATGCATTTAACACCAAAAGAGAAAGACCTAATTCTTACAATTAAACCGTGACGTCCTAACTTTTCAGGAGGTCATCCATTCTAGAACTAATCTAATTCTAGCATACTTAACACTCTTAATTTCTTGAATTTTACTATCATCCAAAATATTATAACCGGGTTAAGAAATTTAGTTATATTATATTATTTATATATAGAACTAATCTAAATTTCGGAGGTGTGACATAAACTACCAAATTTTCTACAAAATTAAGCACAACCTAATGGACTTTGAACAGGTAGGGATCGATGTGCCCTAAACACTCAATCCTGGCCGTAGTGGATGGTTTAGGGTGTGAGGAAAAAAAAAAAAAGAAGTGTTGTTAACACAGCAATTGTTAGGAAGAAATCAACCATATTAATTGCAATCGGTCAGCTATGCTCATTTGAATACTGAGTAATTAAGTTTAATCTGTCAATAACCATTTTAAATTCTATTATTAAAATCACTGGTAAAAAATGGAGCATATATTACGAATTGATATAAAGTATATGTACAATCTCTGATTAATCAACAGTACGTACGTACATAACCATTTCAATCATGCACGCATAAAAGTATAAGATTAAAATATTATTTCAAAATAACTTGAAATTTAAAAAGAAATATATTAATTACTCTGAATTAATCTTTATCATTTGACATGTCGCGATGAGAGTTAATTGGGTAAAAATCCTCCACCTTTTAGTTCTTTCAGCTTAATTAATTGCATTGAACTTATATATATATATATATATATATATATATATATATATATATATATATATATATATATATATATATATATATAGTGTCACACATGATCGTTGGTAGAGGCCACCACAAAAGGCATTTTGGAATGAGAATTGGCCCTGTCCTTAAGCCAAGTAAAAATGAACGCAAACCCTAACTCAACTATGTCCTTGGGCTCACCAATCAACTGGTGCCACATCCGGGGCACAATCTTAAGGGTCTTGTCCTTGCTCCGAGCCAACTCGTAGACCAACTCGGCCGAGTCCGAGTCACACACCGAGTCATCCTCCCCATGCAGGAGCAGCATGGGCAGCTCCACCTCCCTACACCTCCTCCTTATCTCCCCACAAACCCTGGTGAGCTCCAACGCCGTCGACGCCGGCGGGTGCTCCGACTTTTGCGCCCTCGGGTTCCTCCTCACCAGCTCCCTCTTCCACTCCTCTTTGTATGACTTGCGCATCAGAGACTGGGTCACAACAACTCTCCAATTCGGCGCGATGAAGGCCGCCGCCGGGAGGAACTTCTCGAGTGGCCACATCGGTTTGAACTTGGCCGAAACGCCGCACATCGCGCCGTTCAGGACGAGCCCGTCCCACCTCCCCTTTTGTTTGAGGTACACTAGGATGGCGATGGCCCCGCCTAGCGATTCCCCGTAGAGGAACGACGGTAGCGGTCCGTGCGCCGACTTGACGGAGTTGAAGTATTGATCGCAGTCGTCGACGACCGGGCTGACCGTCGGGACGTGGCCCCGCCGGCCCTCCGATCGACCGTGGCCGGGGAGGTCGAGCGCGCAGACCAAGAACCCTAGCTTCGCGATGGCCACTGCGGTGAGCTCAAAAATCCAGCTGCTCTCCGAGGCATACCTGTTTGTCGGTCATCGTCAGTATAAAAATATTAAAACACCGTTCTCTATTCTCTCTCTTTACAATCAACCTCACTCAACCGCAGCTAACCATGCATGCAAGTACTATATATATTTATATAGCAGGGAAACATGAGTTCGAATTTCATTATATATAGTCCTTGTGTTTAATTATTCAAGTCGATAAAACGGAACGATCTCGGCATACTTTTAACGCATTAAAGAGAAACCGATATTGATCGGCTGTTGCGAATTACCCGTGAATCATGGCGACAAGGCCAGATAGTTCAGCGGAGAGCGGCGCTGGGCGCCAAGTTTGGGTGAAGATCTTCATGCTCCTCTTGTTGAGCATGAAGGACTCTTGGTGGATCACTTTGTGCTTCTCATAGAACTCCTCTCTTGTGAGGTCTCCAAAGGGGCTACTCTTGTTAGCTTGGTGTATGGGATGAGCCATGAGGTGAAATACAGAGAGAAGATGATCTTTAATTTGTAGGTATATATATATATATATATATATATATATATATATGTAGGGGAGTGAGTGTACATATATAGTGAATTGGAAAAGACATATTTAAGCTTTACTGGTGCACATAATAGAGTATTTAATAGGGTTGGGAGGTTGTTGTGTGTTCCTAATTAACATTGAGACTGTTAATTATATATATTAATTGTACGTACTTTGTCGCCTTAATTAAGGGAAAATAATGCATAATTAAAAAGAAGCTTTTGAACATACTATTAAAAATTGTGCTTATAAATCAGTAATGCTTTAGAACGTTCTATATATCTGTTACTATGTTAATGTGATAGAAATGGTTATTTCAGGTTGATTGATTTAGGATTTATAATCAACCTTGGAAAACATGTTGATGCATTTAGTGCAGTGAAAAGTAAAAATATCTACAAAGCAAGCTCCTTTTTTTTTTTTTTTTTTTTTTTTTTGAGGGTCCATTAATTTGCTCTCTTATACATTTTTACCACCTTCGAATATTGTAACTTATACATTTTTACCACCTTCAAATATTGTAATTTTACACATTGCGTGCGGTGAAAACAGAAAGATGTTTATGTGGGGTAAATTGAATTGAATTGCGTTCGTACAAAGAAAATAACTTTTGACTTAGATCCCGTTTTATTAATTTTCTTCTACAGAGACGTGTTGGAAATAAATGAAATGGAAAAATGTGAAATTTGCTATATGTATAATTGGATAATAAATAAGAGAATAGATGATCGATCGGTATATATTAATAACTCCAAATGCGATCAACTTAAACTTTCAAGTTAATTTAGTGAGATTTTCGAAATTTGTCATACTTTTTGACTCATGTGGATGTGAGCTTGATCCAGAACTTCCAAACAAATTAAATATTAATTAACTATAACAACTTTTGATGATCGGGTGTATAATTAAGCTTCGAACATGTACATACATAAAACGTTTTTCGTTTTTCAATTAACAGGTCAATCAACTAACCTAATACATCCAAGAAGAAGCATCAAAAGTAAAAATAGTACCAACTACTTCTCGAGCCCATGATTTAATTTGTTTCCGCTATATAACAAACGGAAAATCCTTGCACATGTTTTAATTAAATCAACTTCAATAATGTACTTTTTACTTGCTCAAGTAGGTACAAAAATTTATGATCATTACTGAAATTAGTTACTAAACTTCACTTAAATGTTTCGCATGTCACTATGCTTTATTAATAATAATTTTTTTTTTAGTTTAATTATGTAATTGATCTGCTCTATTAATTAAATATACGACTTATTTTTATAAAACTGTATATCTGAATTCAGCGATCATTGCAAATCCTTCTACTTACGATCGAACATGTACTTTTGTTAGGATTTGATTAGATTTGTAATTGAATCCTAGTTGGATTAAGATAATATTTAAATCTTAAAGAGATAAGTTTGTTAAGATTTAAATATTAATTAGAATAAAAATCTATTTAGACTAGGATTTGGATAGCTTTTATGTAAGCTATAAATATAGCACATGTGTTATTATTTTAATGAGGTGTTAAGAAGGATACACCCACGGTGGTGGTGATACCCATGGAGGTGGTGGGGGCTAGGATTTAGCCACACCTATATAGTGGTATCCACAGGTGGTGTTAAGAAGAATACACCCACGGTGGTGGTAATACCCATGGAGGTGGTGGGGGCTAGGATTTAGCCACACCCATGTAGTGGTATCCACACCCACGGTGGTGGTAACACCCAAGGAGGTGGTGGGGGTTAGGATTTAGCCACACCCATAGTCTTCTAGGTTTATAGAAGACGAGAGAAGGGAGTCTTCTAGGTTTATAGAAGACGAGAGAAGGGTGAGAGAGATTCAGGAGGAGGGCTCGGGTTGAAGCTACTCTATTGCAGAAGAAAAGAGGAGTCGGTGTAATTCTTTTCTTGGTTAATGAATCTTATTTCATCCGCATATTTTCTGTTTTGGTTTTCGTCTCTTTGTGGTTGTGCTAATTCCAGTTATGTTGAGAGGACGGATTTATGGTAAAAATCCGATTTGACGTTTCCGCTGCGGAATCCCAACTCTAGGCGATACCCGAGCGGATTGCGGTATCAAAGCGGGTTGCGGATTCAGAGAATCTGGTACCGAGGCGAGTACCGATTTTTCCAACAACTTTAAAATACTATATAAATTTATCAGCACATTAATAATATATAAAAATAATATTAGTAGAGGCTTCTAACGGTATTCAGGAAAGAACGGTAGATGAGCGAGCGTACCATCCATAACTGCTGCTACAAAGAAGACTAACTTGTATGAACAAAAGCTTTAAATTCCAAAGAGGACATGCAGAAGGGAGGAGGAGGAGGTCTAAAAACAAACTTCTCGCAAGTTTAAAGAGAGGCAGATGTTAGTTGTATTCATTGCATGAGAATTAATGAGCAGTAGCTGCCTCAAATTTCACGGAAAAAGTCATCATCCACCAATGTCACGCGTATGGTTGTGCTTTAGTTTCCACTTCCTTTGTTGCTATATAGCCAGGTGCAAACTCTTATATATTTTATTTTCACCCTTTCAAATTTGACTTTGAATTTATTTAATTTGAACTAATTGGTGATTTTTTAAATCTAAAATTTGAATACGTCGATCATCTTTACGGATTTAATTAATATATTTTTTATATAATTTACTTAACTATAAATTTACTAAAATAAATAATTATATTATGCTTTGTATCTGAAAATTTATCAAATTATTTAAATTTGTGTCACGTACGTGCTAAGTAACATGCGGTATTTATCTTTACCGATTTAAGATCAGAATTATAAAAAAAAAAAAAAATTGTAAGTGAAACTTCTAATGCTATTAGATCTAGAAATTTATTTTAGTTTTCTAATCCAACCAAAAAAGTTCTATAATCTTTTCTGTCTCGAATCATGGTATTAACCTCTTAAATCGATACACCTCGATCTAAATCATCAAAAAGTTGATGCTGATCAAATCTCAATTAAGTTTGACTTGGACCTGGCCCAACAAACTCTATTGTACTATTAGAATTGATCTAAAATTTACATTTGAAGTTAATTTGTTGTGATTAAATTTGCAAAAAAAAATAATAATATATATATCTTGGTTCTACCAAATCCATCCATAGCCCTACTAGGGCATTCCCACATGAAGGTGACAGATGATAGATATTTAAAACCACAAGCATGCATGTGTGGTGGTGTCCTTATTTATAGCATCAGTACATTTTCTTGCTCAATATCTTTCATAGACAAATTAAGCAAGAATTAAATTTATACAATCAGAGTGTCATATCGTTGACATTAATTATTATTTTAAAAATTCCAACAGTTAAAAATATGTAACAAATTTATTAAAAACGTATAGACGCAACGCCCACGAATCACAATCACGCCATTTTGAACATGATTCTTTTAAGCCAACAATTTCTTTTTAGCAAGCACTTGTATAATTTTATACTATGCGATAATCGATTTTAGGACCTTTAATTCAAATATCACTTTTTGGATCGCATAAGCTCGAGCTGTTAGAAATACGCAATTAATTAACTTAAAGTGTATAGATATGACGTCTACGGATTTCGATTACGATTCAGTCCGACTAGCCTCATGCCACTTCGGATAAGATTCGGCACAACTTTATTTTATGCTATTTCGAATATGATTCGATTCAACTTAATCTTTTGTAACATAATTGAATGTTGATCCTTTTAAATCAATACAGAAAGGTCAAACTGTTCATACAATAATACCAGAGAGGAGAGAAAAAAAGAGGAAGCCCCCTTGTATGCTTTTAGTTGCACTTAAATAAGGCCTACTGATAATAGGAATACAGGACCGAACACAATAAAATCCAAGCTTTATTTCCACCTGCTAATGACTCAACTAATAAAACCCAACCCAAAAAAGGAAAAAAAAATAAGAAAGAGAGAGAAAAAGGCCCCATCAATTTTTAATGAGGGCCACAAAAAGTCAGTGACCCCAACTTTTGTAGATGAGGTAATTTAGTGTCGTTCATGTTGAGCTGTTGCCCATGACTTCGAATGAAATGGTAATTAATGTGTCAATAAAAAGGGTTAGCGGGTCAGGTGTCCACTTCCAAATTTATTTGGATTAAATTGGAGTGATAGCTTGAGTTAGTTGGTGTTGAATAAACAAATTAAAGGTATCCACTATTTAAGCTTTTAAAGACAAAAGATTATTTCATATAAATTAAGATGATATCAGAATATAAAATTTTAAGTTTAAGTTCTGCCAGATTTTTAACATGATATAGACTTCGAGAAAAGTGTCGAATATATAAATTAAAAATATATAATTTAAATTTTTACAGATAAATAATTATTTTATATAACTTAACATGCGTCGATTTTGAAGCATTTTATGTTGCTCACGCTGAGAAAAGAAAAAGGTGAAAAAAGAAACTCCTAATTTTCAATTGAAGATGCAGAGCTGAACATATTCCACAACGACGCAAAATAAGGGCCGCAAAATAAAAGGAGCTATCACTACTATTAGTAAATCATCTTACAAAGACTAAATATTGGCAACCAACCGCTATTTTTCTTATTTATGTATATATACATCTGACTTATCAAAAGACATTTTGCTTCGCTACATTTTCCGCGGAATTAATATTTTAAGAGAAGTAGCTCGAAAAATATACATAATATTTTTCTTCATCAAATTTCCTACCCGGAGTCAAAATTTAAGAAATTTCAAATTAGGGTGCCCTTTTGGAATTTAGATTCTTATGTCTGCTCTGCACTCAAACTGGGTTGCACGATTCAATCCCTTTTTTTTTTTTTTTTTTTTTTTTTTTATCTATTTCCCAAATTTAAAAAGTGCTTTAGAAACAGAGGGTACATAGCTTTTTTCAAATGTCCTTTTGGAAGTTACAGATGTACAAAAATAATTTGGATTCCTTCTAGAAAATGGTACGCAACGAAGATCGAACGATCTTAGTACCAAAAATCCGGTGGTTGATAAATAAATTATAAAACTTTTCTTTCTCTGCCATAACTTCCCAACTGTTTAATCATGCCCATTTAGATTCCAATTATTATTTTAGGTGTTCGTGGTCACACGAACAAAAGAAAAAAAGCAAGAGTCCCTAATATAAATAACCTTATGATCTTCTAATACATCTGTTTCCATGTATCGAGTTATTTATTAATTACTACGTCGTAAGCATCTTTCTTACGCACCCCACTCCTGCATATTTGCTTTGGGGCAGTTGCAAACAATGGCTTAATACCTTTCACATTTCAGTTTAAACAAACACACCAAATGTCATTCGCGAGTTACCGCCGTTCAATTTAGTAAGAAATCTGATCGAAATCTGATCAAAATCTGATCTTTACTGCCGTTCAATTTAGTGAGACCACAGTAAGAAAAGAGTATATCAGAACAGCATCTTTGTATCATTTGTGAGTTGCTTCATTTTCCCTTTTCAACTCAGGATCAGGTAAGGAATGTGAGTTGCAGAGGAACTTTACTTTATAGATTTAACAGCTAAAAAAATTCACCACAATCAAATGGAGCATTGCTGAACAGACCTTATGAACAGCAGCTGAAGCTAAATAGATTGCATCACAACCATTAATTGAGCTAGCTAGGATGTGTATCCTCGCTAATTAATAAGAGCGGAATAACATTTTGTATCACCAAAAAAAATGGAATAAGACCAATGTTTTATCCAGCAATCCAAGCAATTATTACGCTTGGCAGTCGGATGGTGACTAATAGACCTCTACATGCCATTGCTTGTTCTTCTTGAGCTGTGAGAGCTTCGTGTCCCAGCTCTCCCCTCTCTCCTCAGCAACTCTCTTCAGCGTGTCCTGGATCCCGGGCATCATCCCTTTCAACCCACAAAAGTATATGTGAGCACCACCATCGAGAAGCTTGAAGATTTCGTCACTGTACTCCTCAATCTTGTCCTGCACGTACATCTTCCCGCCTTTCTTGCTCTTCTGCTCCCTGCTGAGGGCTTTGTCGTACCTAGGAATTGGTCCATCAAAACACGATAGGCGTTTTCAATTTAGTATGGAAATATATTATTCATGAGCGCATGAGAGAAGGTTCTAGTACCTGAAATTGTCAGGGTGTTCACGGAGATAGTTTGTGAACTCATCGTCGTACAAAAGGCTATCAGTATTAGCAACCCCAAGGAAGAGCCAAGCAAGGCCACCAAAGTGGTAGTCGGGAACAGACTCCATGAATAGGCGGCGAAGGTAGCCTCGGAAAGGTGCTACACCAGTCCCAGTGGCTATCATGATATGAGTGGCATTAGGGTTATCCTCGGGTAAAAGCATTATCTTGCCAGAGGGACCTGCAGTCGCATGCAAAATTATGGAACTTACATTAAGGAAGAAAACAAAAAGTATCTATAATGTGAAATAAAGACCAAATCATTTTCTTGTTAAAAGATTAAACATGAGAACAGAAAACTATATAAAAGAAACTACTAGATGCAGGAAAAGAAATATAACAAACATACGACATAAAAGGAAAGAGATGAATATGGTAATCATGTTCTTTGCGCTGTGCAAAAAAGGACAAACAATTGACAAAAGAAGCAAGTCAGAGGAACATGTGACTGATCATTTGAGAGTTTCATCAATGATCAAAAGTGGGATTAATTGATTGTACGAACACACATAGCAGGCACAGAACTCAATCTCTATCATTTCGTAAATCCAAACTTGCAGGCAATATCATATAAGTTGGCTTCTTATCATACCAGTGAGCTGAATCTTGTCCCCAGGTTTTGCGTCACAAAGAAAATTACTGCATACACCCTTCTTTGAAGGATCCTCCTTACCAGTTTCTGGATCATAATACACGGCACGACGAACACATAAACTGGCAGTCTTGCCATCAAATGAATCTCCGTACCTTGTTGACGCAATCGAGTAAAGGCGAACATTCTGAGGAGACCCAGGTTTCTTTGGGTTCTCACCCTGAAGAAATAGATAAAAACGATGAATTAAAAGCATAAAGAAAACAAAGATTAATTCTGTTACAAACATCGATAGCGAAGAATAATAAACAAAAAGTTACTAATATTCTTCAAAAAGTGGGGTAGCACTTTCTGTTGTATCTAAACATTCCCATAAATCTACAGGAAATGTTGCATTAACAGTTTGCCAAATGGTTACCCACTCGTCCTCACTCATAAGCATCACAATCAGAATGGAGCTTCATGAGTCCATTCATAGTAGCAGGCCTACTTTGGTTTTTACTCTTTGCAAGGTGGGGAATAAAATGGGAAAGAACTTCAAGAAGAACAAACTGTTATGTTGTAAGATTGGAGAGGAATTCTTATGCCTCTTAAATGTATATCTTACAAAATTGCAATCAAACGCCTGTGCTGCAGTATTGACACTTTCATAATGAAATTATGGTGAAATTTTGAATGATTTAACCATATGGATGCTATTAAAGATAAGAAGACAAAGAATTGCAACATGGTATGACAGGAGAAAGAACATTTTAATCATTAAGTCAACTTCATGAAAGCGAATGAAACTATCAAATAGAGGAGAGTATACAATAAAGAAAAGACAGAGACATGATAAATGAAGAGCCAACAATTCAAATGACAGACAACAAGTTAAGTAAAAGAAAGAACTTGTTAATACTAGCAATATTGACAAAAAAAAAAAAAAAAAAAACTCTGCACATCAATTTTTCAATAAATCAAACAGATCCCCTAAATTGAGCACCAGAATATAGTACTTACAGGAGGAATAATTCCATAGCTTTGCCCTTCCCAGTAAGGGACATTGCCTCCATGATCAATTATAATGTGGCATGTCTCACCAGGAGCTTTGGGGCCAACAACTCTCTCGACGGAGACAATCGTTGCTGTATAAGGTTCCTTGGGTTTGTATAGGTTGAGAGGCGGTTCCTTAGCATTTTCTAATTCTAAAGGCTTAACTGCAACTTTCTTTTTGCTTGTTTGCTGTATGGACATGCAGACCACCTCCTTTTGATATTTTAGTTGTACATTCCTCTTTTTCAGTTCTAAAGACGTAGAATTCCATGATCTACGGTGGAAGCTGAGGTCATTGCGACCCTGAAATCATTAAAAAAGAAAAAAGAAAGGAACAATCTCAAAATGACTATCTGATGTAACCTACCAAAAACAATAATCAGAACCAACTTTCTGCTAAAGCAGTTTCCAGAAACCATAAATGTTTAAGAGAGCATATAGCGCTAAGGGCCTGTTTGCCAACCCCTAATACAGAGTAATAGGCCAAATTACTCTGTTTTCTACAATACTTTGTTTTATTTTTAGATGGTCCGTTTGGAAAGACCAACAAAATAAAAAAAAATTACTTTATAATATCGATATTATAGAGTAATTTTAGAGTAAGAAAAATATTGGTTAGATCAATTTAAAAAAATATTCTATTCGTAGTGTCGCTTCTCCACCCTTCCTCCATTCCCTTTTGTTCTTCCTTCCCATCCTCAACCTATACTCCCGCCGTCGACGTCGATGATGCCGCCACCAACGTCGGCAACATTGTCGCCACCACCGTCAACGATAACAACGCCGTCGATGTCGCCGCTGCCGCTGACGTCGCCGACGCTGCCGCCGCCTACGACGTCGACGTCAATGCCGACGCCACTGATGTCAACGCTGCTGTCGACGACGACACCGACGCCGATGACGCCACTGTAGCTGCCGCCGCCGACTCCGACGCTGTCGACAATGCCATCGCTGCCAACGACAATGACAATACCACTTTTGCTAACGACCATGACGGTAAGAGGAATAATAGTAGGAGGAGAGATATGCAAGCAGCGGTGGTGGTGCTGGCGAAGATAGGGCTGGAGGAGAAGAATGAGGAGACTATCGCTACTGTTGCCTCAGAAATCATGAAGAGGGGGACGAGGAGGGGGATCCCAACTTTTTTTAAAAAAAAATTATTGTATTTAATCGTTGTACCGATACACGTTATTATCTTAGCTAGTGAAAAACTCGAACGATGCGGGAATGACAGACGACAATGAAGATAAAGATAAATTTATAATATTTTAAAATTTGCGATGAAATTTATTATATTTTGAAATTTATGATGAAGAAAAAGATTACGGTTAATATAATATTTATTTAATAATTTAATTTTTAGTCATGTTTAAAAAAAATTCTCAATTTGAAACAATCTACTAGTGAATTATCTTTTTTTTCATACTTGATCGAAAAACGAAGAATTTTTTTTTTATTAATATAATTTTTCTTAATTTATTTTAGATAAGAATTAAAATAGAGTATTTTTTTAAGATACAATCCAAACAGTAAAAAACAGAATAATTTTTTTATAGTATAAAGTTTTTCAAGATATCGAATACATTGTAAAATAAAATTCTATTTTATTTTTCAAAAATTACCAAACATGCCTTAAAATGGGGATTTCACATAATAGAAAGCAGTGCCCAGCCATTATGCACATCATAAATGCCACAATTTTACTTCCATCCATTTTATGATGGAAAAAATCTTAAACACTTCTGGTTACAAATAAACTTGTTTTGTCAAATGCAAAATCTTGCAGACCTTTTTGCAATTAAAGGAAGATGACTAATCTCTTTGGATAGAAATGAAATTCCAATAAGACGAAACAAGGCTAACTAAGATATCGACAAAAGAGTGATACAAATTACCGCCGAAAGAGTTAAACTCAAATAGAGAAAACACGAAAAAGAATGAAAGTAATAAACTGGAGTTCACCATTCAATTTTTGAAGGTCCTTTATTAGATTTACTTGGCAAATTATTGGAATTAGTGCATATTACAATTTACTCTTCCTCAACAGTCAAAAAAAGCATCCAAATGATAAGTCAAAACCCTAAACCCTAGCAAAATACCACCAACGAGAGATTATATAATGCCTGATTTTGGTTCAATTTACATAAATAACCCCCAACGATGAACACATAATGAAAACAAAGACAAAACTAAGAACTTTCCAGCGCTAAAGACGTAAGTGATACCACCAAGGACCAAATGGGCGAATCAAACAGGAAATAAATGGATAATCTCAACAACAACAACAACCCATGACAACAACCAACAATGCATTAATGACAACAAATAATTGACCTAAATAACGAATCTAACTACTGCAGAGATCAAAATTTCAAAACCAAAACAAAGAATTGGGAAGAAATTGAGGTAATCAAACCTCGAATCCGTGCTTCCTCAGAGACGAATCCGATCCAATTTGCACGGATAGAGGCGCCTGCAATAGAAGTCAAACAACAAAATGAGGCGAAATCACTGAACCAGAAAAACCGCAAGAGGACGAGGAAATCCACGGACCTGAGCTCCCAAAGCGCGCGCCATGATCGATCGAGGTCGTTAGGGTTTTCCTCCTCCTTTCCCACCTCGATCGGAATCTAGGGTTTGATTTATAGCTACGGAGGAGGAGGAGGGGAGCCCTTGAGGTGACGGAAGGGACGAGTAGCCCTTCCACTGCGAAAACTACTAATTATTTTGGGGGTCAATTTTTCCTTGTCCCGGCTCTTTTACGAAAAAGCCCCTAAAAACTTCTCTCAAAAATAAGCTTGTTAACTTCACCAAAATTTTGATTAAGTACTGTTTATAAAATTGATACTTTCAACCTTGAATTAATTTAAAAAGTAATTTCTAAAATTTCTAAAAAAAAAAATTTAAAAAAAATACTAGTTGGTTTGATTTATTTATTTATGTTTTTATTTTGTGTTTTCTGGGCTCCATGACTTAGCTAGCCGTTTTGCTCTTAACAGAAGGTCAAAATAGTAAATTCACGTGATTCACCTGCTCTAATATATAATAACAAGTTGATTAATTATGTTTTGCAGCATTTTTTTATTTTTATTTTGAGAAGAGACAAAAGGTGACATAACAACATAACAACGGTCCGATTTAGTTTGACCAGCGAAAGAGATGACTAAATTTCTCTTTTAATTTAAATTATTATAATTAATTTTTAATCCTCTTTCTCTCCTCATGTGATGATGACTCTTAGACAACATACATAGAAAAAAAGTTATAACCCAAAAGAAATCAACTGCTTCAAATTATGGTTGCAATTTTGGTACGCAATTGATCAGAAGATGAATAAAGTTATCTTAGTGGTCAATAAGATAAACAAATTCTAATGCCAAAATTAGATTGCTGAATCCATTTTCAAATGTAAGAGAGATAGAGAAACAGCTCCATTGATCGCCCCAGAAATATCCATACATGACACAAATTTCAAATCAGTGTTTTCTCATTATTGAGCACTTAATGTCAGAATATAAACAATCCCATAAGAACTGACAAACCAGATTTACAGTCATTGTAATAAGTTGGCAAGGCCTCACAAACCAATTTCTGCAGAAGCTTGTGCCAGGCCCAAACAGGCACTAAAAGAAAGTTTTAAGTGCCTCACGGATTTTAGATCCTTGGAAGAGAAAATGCAACACGATTACACCAAAATGAATGATCATAATACCACCACATGTGTCGACGTCTGCAATCTACTGAAGAGGTGTTTCTAGGTCAGGCCTTTGATCAAGCATCTTTGTTGACGAGCCATCTGGAAAAGCATCTGGATATGTTGCTATGAGCTTTGCCTTCGTGCTTCTGCAACTTGGATAGACCACAAAATTAGCACAAGCTCTTTAAGCATTCAGTTCAGAACAAATAGTGTGTCATAAATTTCACAAAATTTCAACTAAAGAAAGCAAAATCAGCAGAACAAGAAATAGCAGAACTCTAGGCATCTTAATCAACGTAGAACCAGGGAATAAGATATTGACGATGGTTTCACATTTTCTGCCATGAAGGAAAGTTTCAAAAAGAAGATGCAAAAGATTAACTGATAGAGCATACCTCAACTTCATGAAAATGTAGTCCAAATCAGATTTCACGGACTTCAAAAGCCGAGTTTTCTTTGCAAAATCACCAGACAACTCAGCATAACATCGTTCAGAGTACTCATTAAAATGCGATAAGACTGCATTACTATCTTGCAATCTCCCCAATCTGCAAATTTGAAAAAGTAATGAGCTTGAAAATCCTCTGTCAAAGCAAACTTGGTAGAAGAGGGATAAGGATATCCAAAAGAAGAAAACTTTCTCCAACATAGAAATATAGTAAGGGATTAGTAATCTACATAAGAACTAATGACTATAGTTTTACGATGTACACGCATTAAGTAACTTAAAACCATGGTTAACCCAATTGCCGGTCATAGGGAATAATTGCGAGACGGGAGGTTATATACTTAGAATAATTTTTTTAACAAGAATTAATTAATCTTTTGAAAAGCTCCTTGTGAATATGATCAGATTTTCCTTGATCGAATTGATTCTTTGGATTTAACTAGCGCTCCAGCTGCAGCAGATGTCAAGCTACCGATAGTCCTGAATGTGAACTTGTTTGAAATATGTGAGAATCTATTCATTAAAATAGTGCGAGAACGAATGTCGAGTACCTATCGACAATAATAGACCCAATAAATGCCTAACAGTGTGCGGATATTTTGCGAAGAAGTTAATATTTTGGTGTACTGCCGTAGAAAATATCATGCATGAAATGTATTGATGTGTGCGCGTAAAAATCTAAGAGTGTTGTGGGTTAGTCATATATGATGCGTGAGGTGATTGGTAATGTAGCAAATGGTGTTGTAACAAGTTAGTAGCGAACTGAACAATATGGCAAAATTTTATCAATCCAGTTTTAATCGAGTCGCTTGGATTTGATCTCGAAGGACATCATTGAGATCGACGATGATGCGGCAATACGCGAGAAACATTGGCATGGAGCCTGCTGTGCTACTACATCTATGACACTAAAATGATTTTATGATAACAAGCATAACTAGCAATCTCAGATAACAAGAGAGCAAAAGATGAATTTTTCCTGATAAACCTTGTATTCTTGTGGATTGGAAATTGGAGTTAATATCTGATTATCGACTTATTTGAAAAAATTTAGGCAGATAAAATGGGGATAAAACAAGTTATCCCCATTGAATTCCCCAAATCAAATGCCTCCACTAAATATAGAGATCGTTTCAACCAGATTTAGCAATTGTGGAAGCTCACGAAATAGCTCTTTTACCACAAATTACATAAAACAGTACCTCTCCAAATACTTTCATACTACAAATTATCCAAAAATCAAACATTTCCAGTTCCCTGTCGCAACACATTGCAAAGCACCGAAACTCCAATTTGCATGGATCGGACGATCGAAAAGATCACGAACTACGATCAAAAGATTCAAAAGCCCTAATTTAACGCAGCGAGTACACGACCAAATCGAATCAATTGGGAGAAAATCACAAACATCTAACTACAATAATCCAATCCCAAAAGTTTGAAAACGGAATCGCTTACATGAGATGCTGCGTTTGCTTGATGGATTCGACGTCTCCGGAATCGATCAGCGTCGTGAATTGGCGCGCCACCTCCTCCGACGCCGCCCTAATCGACTCCCTCTCCTCCTCCTCCACCACCACCCCCCTCCTCTCCATTATCGCCTCCTCGTCCTCCTCTTCCTCGCTCCGAACCCTCGATCGATCTAGTAGACAGGTGGGTCCCGCGGAACATGTCGCGAATGTATCGCGAGCGTCCATCGCATCTGATCATCTGAATCTCCAGATGAACGGCTCTCATTATTTTTCGGCAAAAGCTTTCACTCAAGCTAGTTATTGAAGTACGATAATAATTTACTAATTCTCGAATAAAGAGAAATTTAAGGACTTTTTAAAAAAAAAAATCATTAAACTTTATTTTTATTTCAATATAAATATTAAATACGCACTGATTTATATATTATTATTGCACATACATCAAAAATCTGAGCGCGGCGAGACCCGAGCCAGAGAGTGGGTCAAATCGACGCGCATCGGGCTCGCAAATCCGACCCACACTAATATAATAAATCCGCATCATCATCATCATCATCATCCCTCGCTGAGGCCTCGAAGCCTAAAAACGATGCAAGGCGTAGCGTCCCTGGCGACAGGAATTTCGATGTGTCCTCCGTGAATGGTATGCGGCATGCGGCATGCGAGTCTACATCATGATAATTTATACATACATGCATTATGCATACATACAATGAGGTGGTGGTGGGTGGCAGTAAGGTAATTTCGGGGAACAGCGGGGGGCGTTTTGGTAGAGCGCGAGGCAGAGGGGGCGTCATACGCGTGCGACTGCGGGAGCTGTGGCGACTGGCGAGCGCAGGGGCAGCGTCGTGCTCTCGGGGCCACGAGAGGGCGACACGTGGCGTCGGGGGACCACTGTTTTCGGTGCGCGGGGGTGTGGCCCACAGCGCGGGAGCGGGGGAGGCGACAGCGACAAGAGCTCGCGCCTGAAGATGGAGATGAGAGAGAGATCCTCCTGAGCTCCGCCCTCTGCTGCTGCTATTAACGCAGCTCGTTTTATTCCCGACCAACGCTTCAGATTCTTTTCTTTTTTTTTTTTCTTTTTTTTCTTTTTTCTTAATATAATAATAATAATATATATTCCTCGCACTTCGCCACGCACTCTTTAAAGCCGCGCATCCGTGGCCGTACGTTTCGCGCCCCGTACAAATCCGGCACCGTCCAATCGATGTAACCCGACCCTCTCCTCCTCGTACTTTTCTTTTCTTTTCTTTTTTAACCCCCCCCCCCCCCCCCCCCCCCCCCCCCCTCCCTTTTTTTCTTTTTTTTTTTCCTTGCGAGTTTTATAGTTTTTTTTTACGGTAGGGGACAAGTCAATTTGTCCATTCATTTTTTTTTCTAGAGTTTATATATTAATTTTTATTATTTATTATCAACATCATCATTCATCGATTCTCCTGAATAAGGCAAATATATATATATATATATATATATATATATATATATATATATATATATATATAAAATAAAAATTAATGTGAGATGTAAATAGTACTGCGTGACTGCTGCTACATTGAAAATTGATTGCGACTAGTAATAATTCAGAGTGGATGCAGGGGGAAATTTATGTATGAGAGAAGATGGGGCAGAATGGAGGTATGTGAGGGAGACGTTGAGTCACGCGGAGGAGCGCCTCCCATGACGTGTCGCTTTGCACGCCTGAGGCCCCAGTCCCACGCAAGTTACAGCGGCAGCCAGTGAGAACATACGGACAGATCCACAGTAGCCCGGAGCCAAATGCTGCAATTTTACTACTGCAGCACTGCGTCCCATCCATCCAATGTCTGAGATGAATAGCAGCTCCAAGCCAAATGGTGCAATTTTACTACTGCAGCCAGCACACTGCATCCTGCATCCCATCCCACGTCTGAGATGCATTCTGTCGCTCATGACCCGTCGCTGACGACCACAGAAATGACTTAGTACACAGAATTTTTTTTTCTAAGCAGAAAGAGGCATCACCTTTATTAGAGATGAGATAAGATCATCACACTGTACTTATATAATTAATATATTTAACACTCTTGCTTCATTTATCCTTACTTTATTAATATCATATTAAGAAAATATAAAATAAATACTGTTTTCTTAAATAATATATTTAATATTTAACAAAGTAGCACGCCATATGGGGCAACACTAGTTGATTTTGTACCGACCTTCAATTTGCGTCAAAAAAAAAAAAAAAAAAAAAAGAAAAACAGATGCAAAGATGAGAAAACTAATTAATAAAATGATAAACGAGTAGTGGAAGAACAAGAATAAAGTGTAAAGATGTCGGAAATGAGATGCATTCCTCTCATTAGAATGATTATAATGATAGAGCCTTAATAATAATAATAATAATAATATAATAATAATAATAATACGAGCTAAAAGAGATGTACAAACACAAAACAGAATGATAGTGACGCTACGTCCCATGCAGGGTACAGCTTACAGATAGTTAGAAAATTATGATATCCGACAAATGTCAATCCCGGTCATATCAAACAACCATCCTTAGCTTTCACCCTTTATAGGAAAATGCACACCACCCCCCACCTACACACACACCCTAACATTTAAGTATTCATCAATAAATAAATATATTATTAATAGTATAAAATTAATATTTATTATATTTCTTTTTTAATCAATACAAATTTTAAGATTAGTAAGAGTTGGTAAAATAATAATAATAATAATAATAATTCAACAATAAAAAAAATTTGATAATAAATACTATTGATATACTACTAATAACATACAAAGATGATATAAAGAATTAACTCAAAAGAGTATTGAAGAGGACACACGCAGATGCAGATAATAATAAAGCATAGGTTCCATGGATAATATAAGTTACGGATATCAGAGTTTTCACAAGCCAACACAAAATGAAAGGTAGGACACAGAAGCAGCTTCCACAACATCCCGAGTAGGGTTTTTAAGCGTGACGGTAATTAGTAGATAACTTAAACAAAAGACCAGTTGACGAACATGAAAGCGAGGCAATGCGGCGAATCCTCTTCGTTGAGCACTTTCCACGCCACGGCCTGTTCGTACGACACCGGCCTCCCCATGCTCGACATGCAGATGCCTCCCGGCAGATACGCAAACCCCTAGAAACAAGAGAGAATTAAGAACAAGATTTTCCAGAGAGTTCGACTTTAATCTTGAGTTTGGTGAAGGGATCAATAGAATGGGAGTTCTCTAATTTAACAACCTACCTGCTGCATGATCTTGGGAAATTCGGAGCAGAGAGCCTTTCGACCACTCTCGTCGAGAATTTTCTCAAGAGTGACATCTTGGAGAGCTATAAGGGTTGTTTCAAGCATGTCCAGACCGGCTTGATTCGTGAAAGTGAACACGGGCGAAGCCTGTAAGACAGGTGCAATTTTAGCGAGAGAAACAGCACAAAACTAAATACTAACAAGTTACGGAGAGGAGAGCAAAAGCCCAAGTATAGAAAGAGACTTGCCTTTAAAGAACAGCACATGATAGCATCGGAATGGTGCCACAGCAGCTTCAGAAGAGTGTCACTGGTTTGTGAATCGGCCCGGAGGAGATCCACACCAGCATGAAACCTGCAAAATTTATTTTCACATAAAACCAGTCGAGCATTCTGAAAGAAACTATACATTGTAATTCTGTTGGCATTTTATATAAACTAAATATGGATATATTATTATTAGCATTAAAATGCATAAATAAATTGCCCCCAAGAAATATACTAGGGTGTTGTTTCAACACCTACAAATGTTTTCCGCACTATCGTAAAAAGATCTAATACCTGTAGCTTCTTGAAATCCACCTAGCCAAAGTATGAGCTTCAGGAAAGCCTGTGGGATGCTTCATACCAATCTGAGCACCAAGGCGTGAAGGTGAAATTGCCATAGCCACCTTCTGTACTGAGGCGACCACACTCCTAACATATTGTCTGGCCATTGCAGCAACATTCTCTCGGAGGTGGTTCTCATACATGAACTGGAATGCTATGGTAAGTACTGATCTCGAGTTGTATGCATTTGAAGTGTCATTAGGAGAGCGTGCCGCACCACCCGATCCAACCTCAAGGGTGGACGCCAGGTCAAGTGTTCGAGTAGCAGTGGGTGCATCCTACAGTTTAAGTTAACAGAGTAGGCATATCAAGCATAGAAAAGAAAGCTATGGAACATGTCAATGATAATTGCACCAAAGTACTAAATTTGAAACAAGACACATCTAGTCATATACACAAAACTGAAATTCATATTAATTTCACTTAAAAATACTCAATAGAAAATAAAAATAAAAATAAAAAAAGAGCTGAGATCTAGAATAGGAAAAAAATTATGTTAAGACGATACTAAACTGTTTTAGGATCCAGTGGTATCACGCGGAAACCAGAGGGTAGCAGAGGGGCGTCATCAGCAAAAGATTCATCAATGGGTGCGAAAACAAGCTGTGCGCATGCACCAACAGCATTCTCATCCACTCCACTACACACCTGCCATAGTAAAAGAATTAGATGCACCAAAAACATGCAAATGAATATATACACATACAAGTAGAAGACAAACCTGTAGCAAATACATGTCTCTCGATAGTACAATGTCATCTTGATGGAACCCATGGCCTTCGAGCCTAATCACTTCCAAAAACTGCATTTTCCAAGAAGATGGGTTACTGGAATTCGAAATCCTGGATATATCAAAATAGCAAATAAGCAAGCTATGATTGGAAATAATAAGAATTACCTCTTCATGCTCCACTGTATGTCCAAGAGGTAATATAACCTGACTACCCAGAAAACCACTACTAGACCTCAATCCAGGAAGTGCGTATGGGCTGGCCCTCAGAGAGGCAGAAGAATAAGCATCAATACCACAGTCGGCCCACTCAGAGCGATGCTCCCTCAGGAAACGGATGAGTAGAGCAGGTGGAACATTCTACATACCCGAAAAAGAAAAGAAATATATGTATTAAGTCAAGATGCCCAAAAGAAGAGTAAAAATTTGAACCGTTATGCAATCGGAAAGTTTCAGTGTTAGACCTGAAGCAACATCGATGCCTTTGCGCATAGAACGCCACCACCATTAGCAGAAAAGAGTGGTGAACAGCTGATATTTGGTCCAAAAAGTTTGTTAGGTGATGCGTTGATAGCAATCGTAACATCCTCGACACCGTCGCTGTTTATCAATGACCAACCATCATCAGCAAATCCATTCACAGCATCGTTGAATCCCCTGCAAATAACAACAAAGTGGCTTCAGTATCAAGTAAAAGAAATACACAGTCGCACAGAAAAAAAAAAAAAAGGCTGAGGCCAAATAAAGGGGTTGTTAGTTACCTGCTAAGTCTCTGGCTGAAATTTCTCAGAACAGCAGGCTGACGACCTCCACCATAAGGGATTTCACCGCTTGATTCTTGAGCAATTTGTCTAATCTGACGCAATGCCTAGAAAATGACACAGGCAACCATTGAGTAGCTTTTTACATAAATCCTACAAAAAAGAATCCTAAGAAACAGCCTAAGACATACTGCAATGGTCATTTTCTGTGCAAGAATCTTTGGCGACTCGTATAAGGGCCTGAGAACCTCAGGTACACTCCAAGCCTACAGTAAACAAATTGCACAAGTAAGACAATAGCAATAAGAACCAAATTGAAGTATTGAGTGAATATTCGTCAACTCACATCCAGATCAACATGATCCACAATGTGAATCATGGAGCCGCCCCCCTCACATGGTCGAATCAGATAGCCGCTGGGAAGCATCTCAGCTCTTACAAAATTTGGAGCAGGAGGCCCAGAAGGACCACCGGTCGAAGGTGTCAAGGATCTCTCACAAATCTGTGTAGCAAGATTAATTTTACTGATCACCAAACCAAATCACGCAACCAAAGGTAACAGAACACCAAATAAAATAGCAAAGTCCCAATAAGATAATCACAAGGCAGTAATAAGTCAATGTTAAACAGACAATTCAACGGTAACAATAAAATACCACAAGACTGCCATCTTCTAGACCACTAGTGTATCTGAGCGTCCAAAAGTCCCTTGCCGCTGCCAAGGTAGTAGGAGCATAGGTCTGCGAAATTTAAAACATGAAGGAGCTAAAGAAAATACAAACTAACAGAGCCAGTACATAATATTATAAAGCTTTAGATGCTAATCCTCTCAAGAACAGTGTACCGACCTGCATGTAGATAAGCTCAATATTTCCACCATTACCAGTAGGAATTTCAGTTAACACATCATGGCAACGGCAATCCCGAAACCAAGATGGACGATCCTTGAGGATCTCCGCGACCTAAAACAGAGACTCAAATATAAATCACTTTCATTTTACATTGCAAGGGAGAATCCACATGAACAACGACCTACCTTTGTGGGTTCAAGACTCACAAGGCCGCAAGCTCGCGCTGCCACCCCACTGCAATTGTGAGAAACAGCAATGATTCCAATAGAATCCGGACCAGGCTACAACAAAACATATAATCAATCATACATTAATTCATTAACATAAGAGAGAAAACAGATATTCAGCAAAACAGCATGTTCACAGTTTAGTACCTTCATCCCAACCATCTGAACCCAATCGACAGCAGTTCCAGTCGCCTTGGATAGGAACTCTGCCAAGGTCTCCTCAGCAATTGCGAGTAGACTGCGCCGTAAAATGCAAATCAAAGCCCTTAAGATGAATAATTATAGGATCACAGCGGTAAAAACACATGATCAGTAAGATTAATAACTACCCAGCTGGGTTGTTGGCATCCCTCTGAGGATGCTGAGGTGTTGGGTTTTGCTGTTGGTGGTGTTGACCACTAGTCACTACAGACTCACAGCTTGTGTCTGTAGTTGCCACAGAAGCCTGTAACATTGCACATGCATCAGTTAACCTTATTTTGAAAAGTAAAAGCCAAAATCTTTGAAACTACCAATTCATGCGAACAACACCATTTTTACTCTGAATTAAATATAAATATTCTAAGATGATAAATGGATTATACATTGCACATTATTCTACTAAGGCTACACATGAAAATGACAAGTGATTAAAAACGCGCAAACATAGGTTGAGAAAATAGATTTTTTTGGATGCCATAATGTATAAGAAACTGCAGCATCATGAGTACACAAAACCAAAAAAAGCCAAAAAAAAAACAGAGGGATTAACCAAGGAATGATCAAATATTATACCCATAAATAAAAAAGAAGAAAAAAAGAAGAGAGCCTCACAGTGTGAAGTTGCTGGCGCATGTAGCCATTCTCATAGACGAGGTGAGACACCTGCTTCTGTAGCCGATCATTTTCCTCCATCAACAGCTTGTTCATCGCAGTGAGCTTGCGATTCACAGTTTGAAGACGAGAGGCCTCCTTCCTCTGCTTCTCGCGACATCTTCGGTAAAGCACAATAACCAACATTAATTCCAGAAGAAAAAAGATCCCGGTTTGGACTAAGATGATAGTGGCCCATTCACTTCCGAGTATGAAAACACTGTTTTTGTTAGAGACAAAAGTAAAAAATAATAGTAATGGGGTGAATAGAATTAAAACCTATAACTGATCCCTTGTTTTTCAGGTCATTTTCCGCAAATGAAGTCAACACATTTAATTCTAAAACCCTCATACGAACACCAAACCAGAGCAGACCCTACACGCGACCCAAAAAAAAAACTCCCTTCCTCGTGGTACAAAACCCCAAAACCCCCAACAAATTAGGGCACAAATCGCTCACCTGCGGTTCTGGAACCAAACCTTGATCTGCTTGGGCTCGATGTTCGCGAGGACGGGGCACTCCCGGATAAGCTGCTGCCGCCGCATCGAGCTCGGCTTAGGGCACTCGGTGTACACCCTCTCGAGCGCCTCCACCTGCTCCGGCGTGTACCGCACGTACTTCCCCGCGTCTATTTGCTGCTGCGTCAGCGCCGCCGCCGCCGCCGCCGCCGCCCCCGCGCCCTTCTCCTTCCCCGCGACCACCATCGCCGCCATGCCCCCGCCCGTTTCCCTTCCAACGGAGAAGATCCCGAGCCCAAACCCTAGAAAACCCTAACCCCGCTCTTCTTCCGAACCCTCGGCAGCGGCGGGAGCCCAGCGCCTCCTCGCTCCCGCATCACCGACCTCGCAACACCCTTCTCCCTCCGCCCGTTCGTTCCGAGCACCCGGAAAACCCTAACCCGAACCCTACCTCGCCCTTCGCACTCCCCTTTCACCCATTATAATGTAGAGAGAGCGAGCGAGAGAGTTGGGGGAGGTAAAGTGGGCGAAGAAGACGAGAAAAATGGAGGAGAGGGGTTATATTTTAATACAACTTTAAAGTAGAGAGAGAAATAAAGGGGGCACGGGGAGAATATTTTATTGTGAGAGGTTTCTTTGCATTTTGTTGATGCTGCTTTTTATTGTTCGCTCTATTTATTTATTTACTGAGGCCTCGTTTGGGGATAAAAAAAAGAATAAGTGAGTTATCTTTTACTTTATCTCCGAACAAAAATTAATAAAAACGAGAATAAATATTTTCATTCGTTACGAGTTATTTTAAAATAATAAGTTAGAAATTGAAATAATCTATTTCCACCCGTGAAACAACTCCTCAAAAAGAAGAACAACTCCTCACACCTGCCACTTTTTTTTTTTTTTTTTTTAATGATAAGATGTTTAATAAATTTATAAAATTAAAATTTTATTTTTTTATTTTATAAATTTTAAAATTTTTAACTTTCTTTTTAATAAATCTAAAAATATAATTTTTTTAAAAAATGTATTAATTTTAAAATTTTTAAATTTATGCAAATTTTTTAATAATTTTTTTTAAATTTATATTAATTTTAAAAATAAAATTTTTTGCTTCTACTTTTGTAATTTTTTAAGACAATTAAAATTAAAATTTTTAACATTTATAAATTTTAAAATTTTAAATTTTATAGTTTTTAAAATTTTTAACTTTAATTTTTAATAAATTTATCATATAATTTTAATAAATTATATAATAAATTTTTTTAATAATTTTTTATATATATAAGTAAAATACAAATTTTAATAATTTTTTAATAAATATTTTAAATTAAACATTTAAAATCATATCAGTAAAATTTGAATCATAAATTAAAATTTTAGTCCTCTTTATTCTTTTTATTCCTTTTTAATTTACCAAACATAATTTTCTTTATACCCGATATAACTCTTATACCCACCCAAACATAAATTAATATTAGTTTCTGTTAATATCATAACTTATATCTATCTCCGGTATAACCAAATTTTTTTTATACCTGAACCAAACGCAGCCTAAGATAATTATATTCCTTTTTTTAGGAGATGTTACACTAGTTATTATTTTTTTTTTTTTTTTTTTTTTTTTTTTTTTTTGGAGTTGTTTTGGGGCAGCTCACAGAGGGAGCAGCTGTATCGGTAGCACTAGCAGCTGCTGCTGCTGCTGCACTGCTGCGGTGTGAAAAAATATTCAAAAAAACAAAAATGAGTTGTCTCTTTTCTTTAATTTTAGGAGTTTTAAATTTAGCATTTATAGAACCTGCTCCTCAACAAGTATTTTGCATATGGGTTTGTAAATATACACGTATGTGTATGTGGGGCATGCATGATCTGTATGGGGATGGTGATGCTGGGGTCATGCAGAGTATGATGTGGCCCCCATGTCACCTGCTTGTGTAATTTACATGCACGCACTACTGTTTTTTTTCCACTGTATTTAGTAAATCTACAATCCAAAATAGAAGCACCTCAACAATTTTTCATTGAGATATATAATTTGGTGATCTATTTAATTCATCTCATATTCAAATTTTAAAAACTTATTCTAATCTATAAGCTTTTTGTTATTTATTGAGCACTTTGTGAATTTAAATTTTCGAAATCAAAATAAATTTGTAAAATTTGAACGCATGATAAATTATACTATTCACCAAACTGTCTCAACGAAAATTAATCGAAGAGCTCTCAACGAAGCTGGACTCTTATCAGATTCTAATATTCCTGCATCTCTAAGTTTTTTGGTTTTTACATTCTTGTGATAAGTTAAAGAATAGAACTTAACTCAACATTTTGAATATTTTATGTATATTTAATATTAAAAAATTAACCATATATATATATATATATATATATATATATATATATATGAAAAATAGAGGATAATTAATGCATGATGGGGAGATCTACATCACTTCAAATAAATAGTTGCCTTGATTAATTCTAATTTATAAATTATAGTAAAGTTGAAATCTTACATTAGAATTTATATTTTTGATATTCAAAACTCATTTTAATTTATTTTGAGGTATTCAACAAGCCATGAGCTTTTTATATACACGTTGGAATCTTAATTTCTTTTTTTTTAGAGAAATATAATATGCTACTCATTTTGTTTATTTTAAAATAAATTTAATTGAAAATATAAGACAACGAATATCAACAATCAAATTCTTTACGGCGTCCACTAAATAGAGACGATTAATAGAATCTCAAAATTTTCAAGTTAAAATGCTACATCAGATGATGTTTTTTAAAAAAAGTAATTCAACAACTCCTTACATCAAATTCATGTGACAAGAGAACAACTTCCGTTTTATATTTATTTGCTTTTACATTACTAAAGTCCATCTTAATTATATATTTATTCTACGTAAAAAGAGAATCCATTTATTAGTTCATGCATTTACTATGAAGTGATCACATGAATCATCCAATAAAAATCATAAAAACCCAAAATCATAGCGTGTGATCTCACTGGGGGGTAAAAGTAAAGAGAGTAATTCCACGTGCTGTTAAACGTTGTTGTGCGTGAAAAAAAGTGTAATTAAAAAAAAAAAAAAAAAAAAAAAAAAAAAACACCAACTACCACCCATCGATTATTTTATTATTTCTTAACCTTTTTTTTTTATTTTAAGAAAAAGTAAAAGTAAATCCCTTCAAACAATTATTTACTTTTATTTACAAATTTCAAAATTTTACACTGCAACAGTAATATCAGGCGTGGAGACCATAAGTAATCATCATGGTTCTCAAATATTTTTAAAATTATATAAAAAATTATTATTAAATTATTAAAAAAAAATAGCTTAAATTTTAAGAGCTAATTTTTTTTAAAAAAAAAATAATATTACTTTGTGAGTCACTAAATACAAATTTAATTAACTTCAATGCAGGATAATACTTGATTTGTAAATTATACTATATCTTAATATTTTATTTGTAATTATATTAAATTTTAATATTTAATTTTTTGACATAAATTTTTATAGATGATCTCTAAATTATTATTATTTTAATAATAAAAATAATTATATTTTACTTTTAAAAAAAATATTAAAACCTAAAAATTAATGAATAACAAATTATTTATATATAATTTTTTATTAATATTTTTAAAAAATTAATATATTTTAGATAATATATTTTTGATCCTCTAAAATTAAAATCCTAGCTTCATTCAGTACTTGGTGCATAAGTTAAAAAAAAACAATAATAATAATAATAATAATAATTAAAGCAAATGTCATAATGTGATTATGAGAGAAAAATAAACAAAATTTATGAATATTCGTGAAAATAATTGTATTTCAAAATTATATATCTAAAAGATTTTATTAATGCATTTTTTTAATTTCTTTTACAGCGGGAGCCACAAAAGTATACACGTACAGTTTTCACTTTTTACCTCTAATAAAGACCTATAATAACGAGACTACGTAGGCAACCGAAGCAAAATCCCAACCGTCCAATCGAAATCCATCCTCCAATCCAACGGCCAAGATCCCTCAACTCGCCACCATAATTAACCCGAATCTCTGCATCTAATGCAACGAGATCTTTTACCCTCTTCTTCGTTTCACCTTTTTATTTATTATTATTAACATCTTTTAATTTTATACAATTTTTCATAAATATATTATATTTTTATAAAATTTAATTTTTTATATTTATTTTTTTAAAAAAATTAAATTATTATATAAATATATTTTTTTATAAATTTATTTTACTTACTAATTAAAATTTGGGTTAATTGCATACATGTCCCTCCAAATATGTCGAATTATAAATATATCCCTGTAAAATTCAACTTTTCATATTTATCCGTTCAAAAATCCAAAGTTCTTCAAATATGCCCCTCTGGTTAATCCTAGTTTGGAATCTGTTTATTTTTTAACAGATTTGATGTGAAATTATTTTTTTGCCCCTTTACAAATATATCCCTCCAAAAGTAATACCATTATACTTGTTACAAATATATCCCTCCAAAAGTATAATATGGAAAGGATAAATATGTAAATTCATTTTTTAATCTAACCAAGGTTAAATCAACTTTTCTAACAGAGATGGACGGTAGGGGCATATTTGAATAAAGATGGATTTTTGAAGGGATAAATATGAAAAGTTGAATTTTGCAGGAATATATTTACAATTCTACATATTTATAGGAATATATGCAATTAACTCTTAAAATTTAGTATGTAACGAAAATATATGAACAACTTAAAATTTTCTAAAATATAAATATAAAAATTTAAAATTTATAAAAATATATCTATTATAAAATATATTTACAATGTTATAAAATTAACCTAAATTATTATAATTATTTATTTATTATTTTGCTCCACAAAAGGTGAATAAAAAAGATTCGAGTAACTCCAGAGAGAGGAGATTTTGTATTATTTTCACAGGTTCCGTAAATGCGAGTGATTTTGTTTGTGGGTTGGCGTTTTGTGGGCGCGTATCTCCATGCAAGTGTGGTGGTGCATAATTTTGAAGTACTACTGTGTGTATTTGTTTGTGCGCGTTGGTCTCTTCTGATGCAATTTTGACCAAATAGAGACAAAGGAAGAGGACAAACTATTTTGCCTACACTTGGTCCACCACGTCACCTGTGGACCACCAATTTCTTTTATTACTTTTTAAATTTGTTAAATTTACGTTGTTACATTTGAATGGTATATATGCAAGTTAATTTTAAACTCATTCATTCTAGAAGATTGTAAATTTTTATTTTCAACTTTATTATTTTACTTAATTATTCATTAGGTACTTAAATAAGGTGTTAATTAAAAGTTGGTAAACTAAATGAAATTAAATAATCGTTATTCTCCTAAAATTTAAATTATTACATAACGTTGACGAGTTCGTATTAAATTATATAAAATAATAATTATTTTCTAAATAAATACTTAAGTTAGTGGCGGTTGATATTTTTTATATTTTTAATTTAATAAATATTTTGGATAATAACTCCACATCCTCACAAAATTAATATTAAAATGCAAAGGTTATTTATTTAGTGGTCTTTTGATTATTAATTAGATGGATATTTAGGTAAATACATACTGTATAACAGCAACTTCTATGCCTTTGATTAAGAAATCTCTTCACTCATCTGATATTCACATATGTGCACTTAAAAATACTAAAAGTATTTTCGAGCTAATTTGTTTTTTTAAGTATTGGACGACTAATAATCTACTTAATATCGAAAATTATTAGGTTAAAGAGATTAGTATTCTGTCTTGAGGCGAAAAGTATTAAATTACATTCGAAATAATGAAAGGTTGGATTGAGTCGGATCATATTTGAAGTGACATAAAGTTGATTGTGTTTGATGTAGTCCATGTAATTTATTTAAAGTGATTTTTAAAACTACAGTCAAATCAATCAGTTAGGATGTATCTGGACATATTCTTAATCGACGGAGATGATTAAAATATTCTTAAATTATGTTATATATATATATATATATATGGTATAATGGGAGTTCCAGTAATACTAATCTAAATTTTCTGTAACGACTCAATCTTCGGGTATAAGAAAATAGACAGAAATATATATATATATATATATATATATATATATATATATATATATATTTACAGATTGCGCACGAAGACGAATCGAAAGGAAGAACCGTCATCTACAACTAATTTTAAAAAATTAAAAATTATGATGAAAAATACGATCTAAAGTTTTATTTGGTACGACAGATTGAACTTGAATAAATTAATTATATATTTTAAAAATATTATATTTATACAGTAAATTAATTATATATTTTTAAAAATTCCATCTTAACTTTTGTGATGAAATTTGAAGAGGCAAGAGAATCTTTTAGATTGCATGGATAAAGTGGTGGATCTAGTCTAGGGAACAGTTTTGGAGGGGTAGGCGGCATAAACGCGCCGGCGGAAGATCTGGGATCTGGGATAGGGGATAATGTTCTGCGAGAATTAATGAGTGCACCTTTTTTTTTTTTTTATTTAAGTATTATTTTGGATTTGAGTTAAAGTTAGTTTAGTTAATGAACAATATTAGTGGTACATTTTATCTTAATATAAGATGTACATTCTATTTATTTAAAAATAAAAAAAATATTTATTATTTTAAAATAATTAATAAAATTTATTATATTTTAAAATAAATATGATATATATTATACATTGAATGTATAAAAAATATATTTTTTAGTTAATGGGGCGAGCAGTAGCAGGGATTGCTTGGGATTTACTGATAGGTAAATGTGTCAATGCAACATTGCAAGTTGAAACCGCATGTACTGTGTCATGTGTTTTGAGGACAAATTGAAATAGGAGAATCAGTAGTTTTGCTGGTAGGTACTACACACTTCACTGTGTAATTTTAAAATTGGGTCTAGTACTTGTCTTTTTTTTTTTTTTTTTTTTTTTTTTTTAGAGTTGCTAGAATTAGAACATTGCATTATGTACATTGCGAAAATGCCATAATTTTTTTTTTTTTTTTTCATATTGTGTAGATTTGAAATGATTCAGTATAATATAAATTTTACGATTCTATCAACAAAATTTAAAAAATATTTGCCGATATATATATATATATTTTTTTTAAGAGAAAAATAGTAAATTATTCGTTTTATTCAACTAGAAACTGAATTCAGCCAATTCATATTTTTTTAAAAATATAAAATTTATTTAAGTATATAAAATAATTAAGCTTCAAATTTATTGAGACAGGAACAAGCAATGATGCATGTTCAATTAGAGTATCAAAAAAAAATAAAATAAAATAAAGAGCTTAAAATTACCTTAACTTATGATTCATCAAATGGATGCAACTCTTAGATTTAGATCAACAGTGAAAGAACATTCAGTCACATGGTATACATTAATTGAATTGTTCATCAGCTATAAGTTCTCCATGATTTTTTTAAAAAAATAATTCCTCTATCAAAAGCTAACTCCTACAAATGCATGGAGGGTTGTATAATTGCGTTACATTTTAATCAAATAATTGCATGCCACCCAGATTGATAAGATCATTTGAAATACATTTCATTAATTTCAAAAACATAGTAATAGTACAAAATTAATATATATATATATATATATATATATATATATATATATATATATATATATATATATATATATATATATATATATATCGTTAGCTACTATTTTAATTAATATATTAAGGGGATTGGCTTTTGGTACAGTTATTATTATTTTTAATATTTTCTTATAAATAGAACTGATAGAGTTATAATTAGAAGAAGCAAAAAAAAATTATTCTAAGACAACGTTTACCGTCGTTTCATTTTTTATGAAAATCACAAATCCTTCGTGGAGAAAATATTTTAGAGCGTTTCAAAAATTTCATACACAAATTTTTCACATCAGTGTTATTATTATTATTATTATTATTATTAATTAGTTCAATTGCGATTACTTGATCAGTCCAAATTTCATCTTCACTAATCGTCCATCTTTCTCCAACTTAGTTTGACACTTCAACGGTCCATTTTAGATATGTGTCACGCTTAAACTTTACATCCATAATTTAATCATCGTACTTATTATTACGAAACTTAATGATGTTTATGATAAACGTATTTTGAATCCGTTCAGAGTTTGATAACAATGTATCTACTAATTTTGTGACAATTGTGACGATGATCTATCCAGGTGGAATCCGGTGTTATTAGAATAGTAGTTAGCTATTTGGTATATACAGTTCATGTTTTATGATCGAATAATGTTGCTTAATTTACGAACTTAATTCTCACTAAATTACTTTGCTTGTTAAATTTTCAACTCAAACAACATTCCATTCCTTCAAACTTCTGCAAGAAAACAAAGTCTAATTTTTTCTCACATGAAATGGTTTTCTTATTTCAATATAGTTGAAATAGAGAATTAAGAATATCATTTCATGGAAACAACAACAACAACAACAACAACAACAACAACAACAAATAATAATAATTTTATTATTAAATTTTCTAACAGTCATATAAAATTATAAATCATGAAAAGGCCTCGATCGAGAAGCATTAATTTGAGTGTATAAGTTTAGGTGTTATTCATACAAAACCAGATCAATCTAATGATGGCAAATTCAAAATCAGTCAATAAATATTATATGGCAGAAAAAATGATGGAATAATTGACGAAAATACGTGTCGTAAAATTATGAATTAATATAGAAATGGAAGAGCTTTAGAACATACTTTAATATCATATTACTCGCATGAGTTAGGAAGTAATTAATTAAAGATCACGAAAACTAAGAGACCATGGTCCATGGCTCCATGCATCTCACTTTTTTAAAAAAAAAAAAAAAAAAATTCTATGGAATCTTTCTAAAGAGGAACCTTACCTTATCGAAGCATTACATTGTTTGCATTTTTTTGGGCAATGTTCAAAGTGACATTCTCATCGAACTTCGAATACACTTTTGCCTCCCCCAATGGCAAAACACTCTCTCAATTCCATGTGTACTTTTTATTATATATATATATACACACCTTTTGTATATTTCATAGTTATATATAATATCTCCCATATATACTAGCTTAATTAATTGCTAGAGATGTTTTCAAACTTGGGGTTAGAAATTAATTAAAATTAGGTGACAACTCATTTTGGCTGTGTTTTAATTAAGAGCTAAAGGCATGCTTTAATTTTCACTAATTGCCATGCATTTTGCCTCCTTTTATTAAGACACAAGAAGAGAACGAAAATTAAAGCACCTAGAATTGAGATACACACACAAACAACACACGGAGAGAAACCATGCACTAACCTCTCTCTCTCTCTCTCTCTCATTTGTTTTAATTTAATTTGGAATAAATATTAATTTTTCTTACTGCCATTTAGTACAATTTTTTTTTTTTTACTTTGTGTGTTGTGTTGTGGATTAAAAAATTACACTTAATTATTTATTATTCAGCATATTTTTATTTTGTCAGCTTATGGTTTAAATAATATACTTAACTTATCATTTGATTTTATTTTTATTTTACGATGGATTTTTTTTAGTAACATTAAAAAAAAAAATTATAGAAGAGTTAAGTAAAAATTTTTAAACCATCAAAGTCAGGAAAGACAAATTAAAGTTTATTGATCTTTTATTTTTTTTATTATTTGAAGTAAACAACGTAAATAAATTAACAACTACATGATCCACACATCTAATTTTATTTGGATATATATATATATATATATATATATATATATATATATATATATATATATATATATATATATATATATATAATCTAATTATTCAAAAGCTAATTTATATGATATTTTAAACGTCGAATATGATACTACTTAAAAAGACCATATTTTCTGTGACATAAAATTGAAAATATTTTAAACCTCCTATCTTACGAATTATTAACAGCTTAAAAAAAAATATTTTTTCTATACAAATAAAACTTTAGGACAAGCTCAAATGGAGACAAAAAGAGTAGCACTTGAAGAAAAATTAGGGTTTCAAAAAAAGACGTGGAGATTCCCTTATCTTTTATCCGGATTTCTCTCAAAAGAGAACCGTCCGTGTGTTTGACCCACACCGTAGCTCCTCAGACCAAGTCACTAGATCAATTACAGAGAAAATTTTCACTTTGGTCCTTTCAACTTACCAAATTGTCCCCGTTAGATTCTGATATTTCTGCTTCAGTCCGATGCCCACAAGGTTGCGTGAATGCATCTAAATTCGTAATATAAAATAATTATTATTATTCTTCAAAAGATTATCATGAAAGTAAGGAGTTTGATCATTGGATTTGAACTCAGGAGTATACTTTATACTTTTAGTATTACGTTAAATGATGTAAAAATAATTATTTTTCTTCAAAGCCTTAAAATTTGACTTTGTACGTCCATATATTATGTCAACAAATTGTATCTGTAGAACATACCCAAAATTTGCATGGGAGTGTTATATATTTTGATCCTCATGCATGCATATTAAGCTACATTAATACTGGGGAGAAAAAGAGTGTGATTGATTTGAAAATTAAGCTCAATCATATCCTTAATGTTTGATCTCCAAAATTAGTTGCTTAAAAAGATGATTAACTAATTTTAGAACCTTTAATGTAGTGGTAAACGACAAGCTCCACACTTGACAAATAAAGTATCAACAAATTGAGCCACTAAAGCAAATTAATTAGTGGGTACTTGGATATGTTAAATTTATGGGCACAAATAAATTAGTGGAAGCGATGAACATGGTCCGGGTTAGGGGCAACGCATGATAGATCCTTCGTTCTCTTTTCAAGGGTTTACCATAGCTTTGAATCAAAAAGATACGCCACTATTTCCTCCATTATAGGCTTTTCGTAGAATTTATAATATATATATATATAGTGGAGTTGCAGCATATTCTGAGTTTTTATTTTGCCGACTAAATATTCTGTAAAAATATTATTTGAATAAAATTTTATATACCGAGAAAAAAATACAAACTTATTCTATTATATTTCACATTTGCTAGAGTTCTTTTGTCTTTTGAGCTGAGAAACTCACCTCAGCTTTTGTCCACTGCAAAAACTTTGGAGTTTTTATTTATCAAATGTTTTAAATGCTAATTTTCATATTAAAGAAGCTATTATCGAGACAAGGTTCAATTACTTATATAACTTACTATATTACATAAATTGTTATACAAATCAAGAATGTGTTGAGCACACCATGACCTCTTACTTTTCTAATTAAACACCGTTTGTATGATCGCTATTTCGTTTCTACTTAATCTCTAAAACCAACCAATCGTGACAAATTCTTGATCAATTAATGTGAGTTATATATGCTCAACTAAATTTTTTTGGCCCCTCTATCATTTCTCTCTTTATGTCTTATTAACATGGCCTCTTTGAGATCCTCTCTTGTTTTTTTTTTTTTTTTTTTTTTTTCAATTCTAATAAGTCTTGCTAACTACACTTATTTATCAAGTATTTAATAATTGATGATCTTTCGTCAAATAAATAATTAATCAATTTTTTTTTTTTTTGAGAGAAGGTAGCATGCTACCCGCTTCGTTTATTTTTTAAATAAACTTAGCTGA